>LGRX02004671.1:0-11602 GCA_001247695.2 Cymbomonas tetramitiformis | reverse complement strand
CCCCCGCTAGAGCACTAAAGGGGGGATGCCCTCGGCGCTGGCCCCGGGCACAGCACCAAGGAAGGCGGCCCTCGGCACTGCTCCCGAGCATATTCCTCGAATCCCAAAAGCTCACGAATTATATGACAAACATAAGCTCTTGTGCCACAGCGCCTGAATATGCCGGCGCATGCAGAGTGTCACGGGCTGCAGGGGTCGGTGCGCTTTCCCACCTCACACTCCTTACGCACATCCCGCTCTCTCTTCAGCTCCTGCTGCAGAGCCTCGTCTCCGCCAGCCGAGGCGATGCACTTCGCAGGCATCATCGCGAGCACCTCCTTATCCTCGAGCCCGGCATCAATCCAGCGCTCGAAGGGGAACACCATGTAGAACCCGGCCTCGTCCCGCACCTGTGTCCTACCGACGCTTGGCCTAACTCCGACGCTTGGCCTAGCTCGCCGTGCTGGAGGTCTGTGTGCACTCCCAGGAGTTGGACAAGGCTCCAGGTCTCAACAATGTCACTCCGACACAGCGCGGCGCCTCTCCATGGCACGAGAGAAAGTGTTGTGGAGGTCAGTACTCGGATGTCGCTCTACTGTTCGCTGTGGCCGGTAAAAAAGGGGTGCCCTGGTCAGATATCGCACGCGAGATCCCACCCGGTAGCACGGCACAGTGATTCCTCCCTCGACAAGATGGCGGAGGTCGGGAGATCGAGCTTCATGGTTCAGGCGCCTCATACACTCACGCGCGCTCCTTCGCAGGCATGAAGTGAGCCTCCTGACTCACCTCAACGCGGCTAAGGTACCAGCCCTTCTTCTCACCCAAGACGTCGTGGCCGACTGTGACAGAGTGTAGCCGCCCAATATCGGCGTCCACTTCCACGTGGTGCCCGTCGTCCTGACCGCGCGATGACAGCCCTCCGCTATTATCAGTAGTAGTAAGCACTCGACCCTTGCGACGCGAGGCATATGCAAACAGCGTACGGTCAACGGTGGAGGCCGGCATTGAACCGCGGGGGCGTGCAGCGATGAGTGATAAGGAAGTAGCAATTTGCACCTGATTCATAAGGTGAAACTCGGCGTTCTTTGTAGTCCTGTTCTCTTCTCGAAGTTGGACGGGCAAGCTATTCCCTTCATCTCCCATGAGTTGTATCCAAACTTTGTATTCCCCGGTGCCGGGACCTCGAAAGCCCTTCTTCCACTGCTCGTTGCCCGTGATGATGCGAATTTCATATTTTCTGCGTGACTGCACAAGCAACCCAAGATTTATTGATACAAGTGAAGCCCCCGCCACCAAAAATCAAGCCAGCCCACCGTCTTCATTGACGTCTGATTCCTGACGCACCGTGCCAACGCTCTCTGGCACTCCGCTCGGCGCACCGCTACATAGAGGGCGTCGCCGGGTCGAGCCGCAGAGCTGAAAAGCCCACCTCTTTGTTCGGACCCAAGGTCTCGAACTCGAAGCTTCCCCGCATGTCGGGGCCTTGCGTCTTGAGCTGTGTGGGCCAGTCGGCCAGCTGCCACTCCCCGGAAATCGTGCCCTCCGTCCGATTAAACAGTCCAGCACTCTTAAATTCGCCTTCGTACTTGTAAGTTTCCAGCTGTCCCTGGTCGCGAAGCTCGAACTTGACTTCATTATTCTCCCAGGTACCATCTACTATTAAACTCGATCCTCCAAAGCATCCATCGGGAGCGTCATTTAGAAGTCCTGCGACGGACCCGTCTCCAAACAGCTGTATTTGCCCTTTACAAGGAAACGAGGTGCCATTATCGTCCTCTGCCTCGCCTTTGACCTCATACACCCCCGGTTGCGGAGCCATTGCCGAGGAGCTAAGGCGTGTTCCTGAGCGCTACAGCGAGGCTCTTCCGCTTGGATTAGCTCGGAAGTGAGGTTGGGCTTAGCTCGTGCACGACAATTCAATAGAGAGGGAGACAAATTTACATCTAAGCAACGGGCGTCTGACTTGAAGGTCATGCAGAGACATAAGTCTGCAGAGGAAGCAAAAAAGCATACGCACACAACGTTAACATGCGATATGCACGCCGTAAACGTTTGACTCCATTTGCGGGAGATGTCTCAAATTACATGTGGTTTACATGTGTATCAACATTCTAAATGATCAGAACACTGAAAATTCATAATATTCCTACTCAAGTATATTAAAATATTGTCCTCGAGAATCAGAATGTTCTTTCGAGAATTTCTTATGTGTCCGTCGGAGTGACACACATCGACATGGACATCACACTGGACTGACTATGACTTTCGATGTCCGGAGCTGCAGAGAGCACATTCATATTCAACCCACGCCTGAAGCGAAAAGCAAAAGGCCAAACCTAAAACCATCCCCATCGTCGATCATGAATTCATGATCGTACGATCATAGGTGATAGGATCGTTCATCGTACAAGATGCAAATAATAATAATAAAACATTTACGTCGATGAGTAAGGCGGCAACGCCTTCGGAACGATCTACTTGAGTCTGTTCCCCTCATACATGACAGTCTGCTAAGGCAGGAAGCATTCCACAGAGCGTGGAAGCAAGGGTGGCAAGGCACTAATGAAAGCGTGTCTGCCACCAGCGTCGGAAAAAACATCAGCAGGTCGTGGAGCTGATGCACGATGGAGATGGAGGCGGTGTGGGCGGTGGGGGTGATGAAGTGAGAAAAGCCCAGGGGTGCTCCGGCCCCTGGGCCGGTGGTGCCCCCTTAGGGCCGGGGCCCTAAGGGGCCCCAACCCCGTGGGGGCTGGGGGGAGGGTGGGGGTTCACATAGCTGCCTAGCATTTCCCCTGCTGCCTTTACCACATCGGTTACTTTCCTATTTTCCGTGCAAAGTTCCTGAATGTTGGGTGCCTCTTCTACAATGCCACTCTCAGGTAGGGCTCCCGTTTCATGTAATATGCATCTTTCCCTTGCATGACGCCTACACATCTTGGACAGTTTTTTCAAGAGTGTCTTCACCCCACGGTGTGGAACCCCGATCCCTTTGAGCACCTTGCCAAAGCCTTCTGGTAAGTACCCCATGAGAGCAAGTTCCTCCGGCCACTCCACCGCATTAAGGAAGGGGGTTCCTCCTGCATTCCTGTGCCCGCCATCCAAGTGTGCTCCAGGGTACTGGTTTCGTTGTTCCACATTATTCCTGCCCCCCACCCACGGGCACAATCGGGGTGGCAACAGACAGTCCCTCTCACTCAGGACTTGCTCAATCATATCCGGGTGCAGGCCCGTTTCTTTGAGCAATTTGGGGGTGATCTTTTTATGCGGGACTACATTTATGAACCATTGAAGCAACTTGTATTGCATTTTCTCATTATCAAGTTTCTTACTAACAGGACACCCCATGCTCTCACTGTCAATGGACAATATGTGATGGATGTGACGCCCCGTGTGTGTCACAGTCCTCTGTCTGTACTAGTACTCCGTACAGTACGGCTGTCACAGGTTTAGGGTTTCCGGCTTAAGCCGAGGACACTCAATCTAACTTCTCTTCTTATGTTATCTCAAGTGTAAGCATTCTGAGTTATCAGCACCACAATATATAGTCAGCACTATATATCCCACAGGTTATGGTGCGCCAGGCACCTTCCACTACTTTTGGTTCCATGAGTGGCTAAACCACTCCGCTTGGTGGCGCGTTGGGGGCTCAATTTGATGTCGTGATTTTCGCAGTTGCGGTCGAGAGCTAGTTTACGGGCGGATTAAATTTGGTATCGCTGCAGCGTTCGCCTACCTGGGACTACTTTGTATTGTCCGCGTTGGATTTTACTCGACTGAAACTTGATCAATTTTTGTCGTGAGATTCCTTGGCCGCCGCGTTACGATCTTGCAAAATTTCACAGTTACGGCTTCCTTGATTTATCCGTTCCGACACTGCATCTTACGGCTCTCGACCATCGTTTTTCTGTGTTCTCCGGCATCGGCCCTCTACCCCAACGCTCCCACCTACTAGATTTTAATCATGAGTGTACATTCTCACGTCACGCCTCCCTTGGGGGCCAACAACCGCATTAGACTAGACACGATCTTTTCACGCGACGTCGGCTCTCGTTATAGGCCGACGCCGAATTCTCCGGCTGTCAACCTCAACGCTCCGGACCGAACTCGAGCTGCGGCTGTCCAAAATTTCACTTGGGACGTCGACATCATCAAGAGGATTTCCCGCGACGCCTTGGGCTCCAAAGAGGACACCTTTCATGGAGATGAAGTACGCCGTAACACCCTCTGGACATCTATTGTGAAGTCCCTGCAGCGCGCGTTCGAGCAGAAGGACCCCAACAACGCCGCTCTTTTTGATTTGGCGGACACCCAGAAGGAGGTCAACGCCATCTTCAACGTCATCCTCTTCTCGACTTTGACATCGTTGACTTCTCCTAGCTCGCCCGCGCGGCGTTGGGTTGAGGCTTCGGGACGGGCTTCGCCTCAAGATGGCAAGCGTGCTCTTCTCGAGGTCACCAACAGGTTGATCCCTCGCGTGGTTCGACCTCTTGGACACCACGAGGAGCTTTGCTCGATTTATTTCGACGACAAGAAGGACCCCGACCCCCTTATTCAGGATTTCGACGCATGCCTGACTGTTATTGGCAACGGCGCCTCTGGACCTCTCGACGACATGATGGCCAAGAAGCAGCTTCTGGCCTCACTCGACCCCGAGTTCTACGACAAGGTGATTACCCCCCTTCGTCTCGACGTTGAGCTGGCCAAGGTCGAGCTTGAGGACATCTACGCCCACGTCCTCGAGGTTTGGGACGCCAACGCCGGCAAGCGGAAGCACGTGCCCCTCACGGACAAGAACATCCTGTATTCTGGCCAGCCGTCCGACGTTGACGTGAAGGCACTGATCAGGGACTTCCAGTTCCACATCGACGCCGCCAACAAGGTGCTCGCAACGCTCTCCGACGGGAATGCGAACGACGACCCGACGACGGGATGGTCGCCTCCGTCTACGGGCAAGCCTTCGGGCAAGCCAGGTGTGCATTTTCCCCCTTCCTCCTGGCGTGACCGCCAGAACCGTCGGGAAGATGGGAAGTTCCATGGGCGACAGCGCCAAATGAAGCACCGCTTCGCCGCTTCGCCCCTCCCCAAGGGCGGGAATTGGTCGCAAGACCGCCGGCGCCGCAACGACAGCAAACAGTTCGGGATGCACTCCGTGTCCTTCCACGTCCTCTCCAAGGCCTTCTTTCCGGAGTGTGTCCGTTGCCCTCCGGGGTTTTGGCATGACTCCGCGAATTGCCCGACCGCGGACATCAAGTGCGACGAGTGCGTGATTGAGCAAGCCGACGACGCCGACGGCCTCGTGTCCGCCTTCCAGACCGCGTTCGACACTGAGGACGACACCGCCTTTGCTCGTCTCTGTGCTCAACATGAACATCCCTTGGTTCGGCAGGACGAGGAGCCCTTCACGTTCTCCAAGAACATTGACGTGGGGCTCCGAGCACAGTACGCGGGATTGACGCCCTCCCAACCCTCACTCCTTGCTACCCGCGTGCACGAGGCACGCACCGCTCTCCGCGAGCTCAAGCAGGTGGCTGGTGGTGCTGAGTCCGACGCTCAGCACTTTCCGATGGTCCATTTCGGCTCGGCCACGCCCTCCGTGATCGACGAAGCCGTCGAAGAGCATGAGCCGGAGGTGGCGGTCGAGACCGAGAGCGACGCGTTAATTTATCCGAAGCAGTTCGCTGACGGTGAGCCGCCCTTCGAGCAATCTTTTATGGACAGCATGTCTGTGCAATTGGGCTTCTTCGAGCCCGAGCCACAGGTCTCTCTTCAATCCTTCAACCCCCTCCCTCCGTATATTTCTTCCACGCATGATTCGGCCAGCGTGGCTGACACGGAGTCCGACGACGAGGACTTGCATGATGCCGTCCCACCACCCGCTCCACGGGTTGGTGGTGTACGGGCACCCTCAATCGGCACTTTCCTCACGGCAGCAGCACTCCCTGCTCTATTTCTATGTGTGAGCGTCGCCATGATCGACACCGTCACCGCCACTCGGTACTTTGTGATGTGGAGATTACTCCACCGTCGGTGGTGTACGGTGACTGCTCCGGTTATCAGAATGGCACAGTGGGCTACTTCACTGACCCCGACCTTCTGGACACTGGACCGACTGACTTCTACAACATCTTCGATCTGAACTCTGACGGCTTCGGCATCTACAGTCTGCACTTTCAGTTTGAGTACTACAACCACTTCAATCTCAGTGAACTCTGCTCTGTGGACCACTTCAAAGGTGGCTAGAGTTACTGTCAGAGAGCCTAGTAGCGCCACTAGATCTGTATCACGGGCACAGTAGCCTTCAGTGTGTAGTGCTAGCTAGAGATTTGGGACCGCCCTGGCCAAGAGCACAGGCCCCAGCTAGCAATCTGTTTCCACCGCTTGAGATGGTGTGTTTTGTTTCACCTAACGCTTGCCTGTTCCACCCTAACTCTTCCTCCGTAATAGTACAAGGTGGTGTGCTGGATGTGACGCCCCGTGTGTGTCACAGTCCTCTGTCTGTACTAGTACTCCGTACAGTACGGCTGTCACAGGTTTAACACTCTATTCGATGAAAATGATATTCTCATGTGAAAATGATATTGCCTTATTTACCTCATGATAGGATTAAAAAGCCGCATTTTAACAGTCAAGAACATGCAAGTGCAGGTTGTGCATTAGATTTAATGGTTTTTATGGTACAAAATTGAGGTCAAATGCACTTTTTCGAAATCTAGGAGGAGTGAAAATACAAAGAACTTTTGACTCAGAATCTATATACACGTTATACACATATTATTTACATGTTTTTTTCGTCTTGCTTTACGCGTCCACATCAGGTGCTACCGCTACCGCTACGCAATTATCAAAAGCTTCGTCTTCATCGGAATCATCCGATTCATTCAAGTCACCTAGGTCCTTGCGCGTGCGTTTGGATTGTTGTGCAAGCAAAGCGACGACTATCTGCGCGTATTGCTCGTTCGGTATACTCCGTTCGGGGTCTTTCGCATCCACATTCCATGCCAGCACTATTTCATTCTTATCGAAAGTCTCGGTAGACGGTCGGTGCCCCGGTGGCGCTGCGAAAGCTCCTACGTGACTCGCAAGTTGCTTGCCGAGGTGCTTCTTCTTGGTGTCGGTGTGTTTTTTGGGTTGGAAATAGCGATATTGCAGCTGTTGAGTTGACGGATAGCGCGCCTCCACCTTCACCAAGTACAACGGATCCGACCATTCGCTTCGCTTCAGTTGTACGCGGAAAGCGAACTTGTCGTTTTCAGATTCCACCGCGAGAGCCACCGCAAAGCTGCCGACTGTCATCTGGCCGTAGGTGACCTCCCACTGGGCGTTGTCCACGTACTGCTCTGCTCGCTTTTGGGCTCGACCTTGGTGTTTCCGTTTACCGTTGTACACTTCTATCGGCGCTCGATCAATTCGGCGTTGGATGCGCACCGGTATAGCGGGGACGGCGGCAGCCCCGGCAGCTTCTATCGCCAACGCGGGCGCCTCTATCAGTCGAACCAAGGTGGCATTGCGCTCGATGGCGATTTTCTCGGGATGCTGGAAGGGTATCGCGGGCGCTTGACATTCTCCACCAGCAGTTAGGTGGCGCTGTTTCTCGATGACATCCTCGCGCCAAAACTTTTCGTGCACCTCCGTGAGCTTTGTGCCCAAAATGTCCTTCAACGCCTGTAAGGTATGCTCAAGCTTTTCGATGCCTTCTTCGGTAAAAGGAATCGGCTTGATGTATCCAGGCCCCGCGACAGGGGGTGTAGAAACAAGCTTTGGCAATGGAGTCTCGGGTAACCATTTTGGTGAAATGGAATACTGTTTGTACTGCATGCCCACTTCGCCGTGCTCGTTCATCTTGAACTTGAAAGCCTGTTGTGCCAAAATATTGTGGCAATCAAAGACGTGACCATCAAACCAAGAGCTGAAGTCGAAGATCTTCTCGGTGTGCTCGCATATTACACCATCCGTAAAGCATTCTTGTGCGACCTCTATCATCTCGTCGAGCGTCCAAGCTTGCTTGCGTCGTAGACGCACGGAGAAGCGTGAAAACATCTGGTCAATGTTCTCGTGCGTATGTCCCACCAACAGAAAGTTGAGTTTCACCTTGCGAAAGACGTCCGTGTGCACCAGCCAAGCTGCGTATGCCAACATCAACTTGCTCTTGTTGGTGCTCACATTGTCAAGCTGTACATACAATACTTCCGGCATCGGGTATGAATTTTCCCCGTCCCCGTTGCGTCGATGCTCTTGAATGCGGAGGATATCCCGGTGCAAAACGTTGACAAGGAAGTTCGCATCGTCCTTGAAGTTGGCGTAGTTGAAATCCATGAAGCGGCCCACGTTCTCGATCATGCTCCCCATGTTGTGCACGTCAAGGAAGTCCTTAGAGTCCAGATGTTTAGGGATACGTCGAAAGTGTGGCAGTCGGGTGGTCCACTGCGTCATGCCATCGATGATCACCGAGGCATACTTATGCCAAGTTTTGTTCATGGCAATGCTCTTGGTCATATTCGCTTTACGACCATGTTTGTAGAACTTCTGGCGCTCCGCTCGTGCGATTGCCAGATGTTTGTTGAGAGGCCCGTTGTATTGCCCTGTGCATGATACACAAAATCGGGTCAGTGAACAAATTACATAAACATATAAACACATCACAAAGCTATTCATGAATATTCACCTTTTTGAGATTTGGTTAAGCCTTCCTTCAATAACTTGAAGGACGCGCAAACATCGCAGTGAGAAAATCGGTTCACCGATGGAATCTTTAGCCACTTGCTGCAATCTTCTTCAAATATTTTGTACCAGTAACTGAGAGAGAGTTTTTTGCTCTCCTCATTCTCACCCAAGCTCTGAAGGTACTCGTCCCACAGCTCTTCGATGGTCAATCCATCGGAAAGGTGCTTCTCGGGTTTGTGAGGTTGGGGTTGTCCGTATTCGTCCGCGTATTTCTCGAGCCATGCGACGACCGACTCGCGTTTCAGGGAAACCTTGCGGTTGTCCTCCTCGTACGTCAATCCATGAACAAACGTGTGTCGGCCCTCGAGCACGCGTGTTCGACAGTCTTGAAGATACCCGTAACTGATGCCGTAAGCCATATAGTAGAACTTAAAGCACACCTGTTACAAAAAAAAGACACCGTCACTCAAAAATTATTAACACATTATCCAAAAAAAAGCATAAGGGTTTTGGTAGGTTATGCCAATTTAAGACGCTTGGGAGACACCCCCAACACTGCACGTCTGCAGGCGGGACGGCCGTCGCATGCTCGTCAGCACTCTCCAAACCACGCCTTAAATCTGCGCAACCTAGACCCTCGGTGGGAATCGAACCCACGAGTGCGAGGTTCGTAGCCTAGCGCCGTACCAACTCGACCAATGTCGCGAATATGTACACATCGTAAATTTAGAAATTTATCATACAATATTCCACATTCCTGTGCTGAACAATATTACACAATCTATCACAAGGTCCAAGAAAAATTTCGCTTTGGCCAGAGACCGTTCATTAGCTAATGAACGGTTCCCGCAGCCAAAGTGTCTAATTGTGAGTCGCGCGTTGGCCAGAGACCGTTCATTAGCTAATGAACGGTTCCCGCAGCCAAAGTGTCTAATTGTGAGTCGCGCTTTGGCCAGAGGCCGTTCATTAGCTAATGAACGGTTCCCGCAGCCAAAGTGTCTAATTGTGAGTCGCGCTTTGGCCAGAGGACCGTTCATTAGCTAATGAACGGTTCCCGCAGCCAAAGTGTCTAATTGTGAGTCGCGCTTTGGCCAGAGACCGTTCATTAGCTAATGAACGGTTCCCGCAGCCAAAGTGTCTAATTGTGAGTCGCGCGTTGGCCAGAGACCGTTCATTAGCTAATGAACGGTTCCCGCAGCCAAAGTGTCTAATTGTGAGTCGCGCGTTGGCCAGAGACCGTTCATTAGCTAATGAACGGTTCCCGCAGCCAAAGTGTCTAAGTGGGAGTCGCGCTTTGGCCAGGGACCGTTCATTAGCTAATGAACGGTTCCCGCAGCCAAAGTGTCTAAGTGGGAGTCGCGCTTTGGCCAGAGACCGTTCATTAGCTAATGAACGAGTTCAAAAAAAAACATACCTGCTTCTTGGCCAAAAAGTATTTGAAGTCGAATTTGTCTTCAGATCGTGAGCTGTGTTTTAGCAAGTCTTTGATGAAGTATTCCTTCCTATCTTTTTGCGACATACTGAAAATATTTTCGCGAAAGGACTTAATATCTGCCGATGAGAAAGATAGACAGCAGTACGACTTGCAATTGCACTTAATGGTTTCTGCCATTGATATACTGTTAGCGTGCAAACGTCGCTGCTTGATACTAATTACGCCTGTATATTGTTTCTTGCGTATGTCGGATTCGTACGGTTTGCGCGTTACAATCTGCTTGTTTACTTCACCGTTAATGCACCGAAGAGGGTCTTCATTAAGCAAGTCTAAACTTGTCTCTGAAAATTCTGTATCAAGTCTGCTTTTATCTCTTCTAAGTCAATTTCGCGCAAAGCGCGTGTCCCGGAAACGCGTGAAGAATTAGAGCTAACTTCCGATCTAGACGTCAAAGGCGCGTTCCAAAGAACCAATTGCGTATTTGCGCTCGGGGCTGTGCTTGGAATTGGCTCATTATCAAAAAAGTCAGCCCCTATTTCCATAGAATCTTCAATAACTATTCCCGGGCACGGTTTGCAGATAATCTCGCAACCCTCATCAAAAGGAATAGAAAACTTATTTTCGTCGAAATTAGCCGTCATTAGCTTATGAAGCCGTTTTTTTCGTTCTGAAAATGATATGAACTTGCAAGTCAACGGAGAATTTCTATCTTACTGAATCGATCGATTCTCGATTTCAGCGCAAATGACACCAGCATATCTTAAAATCATATCCTTGATCTGAACAGACCAAATCAGATAGCGACAGCAGATGTCATTTTTGACGGAAATCGTCATCGACATTTGACATGTCATTTTCAGCCGCCAGAAATGACTTTTACAATTTTGCTAAAGTTACATCACTTTTTCAAAGTTTCTTCACACACACCCCTTTCACAGTTGACAGCCAATTTCTCTCTTTCAGTATGACGACAGCAGAAACATTTCAAGCACTGAGGGAACAGCATACTTTCCAGTTATATCTTGGCCACAAGTGGAGCATTGTTAGAACGCTAGAAACCGACAATCCTACAGACACCTTAAGAATAATAATTCACTCAAATGACCAAAACCAGCTTGCTGACGAAATGATGTACAGTTTTCCCCAATACATCTCTACGACTGTAGAAGAAGGTAGCGTTCTTCCGGAAAAACGCGTTGCGTACAGTATAATTGAACGCCAGCGTCCAATTTTGTATATCGTCGCCATTAGGAACAACAAGCTCACTGTGATCGAACTGGACAGCGATGACTTTGAGGTAGACTCGAGCTGTCCTAGGCACACGAATCGGCTTTCGGCTTTTCAAAATTTAAAAAGTAGGGCAGAAGAACAACAAAAAAGCAAGGCATTCTATATAGCGAGCTATGTTAACACGGCGTGGAAATCGTCGATTACAGCTGCTTTTTGGCAAAGCAAGAGGCCAGCGCCAGTGCCTGATGACCTCGGCCTTGGTAGCGAGATACCTGTTGTACAGGCTTCGGTACGTCC
>LGRX02004669.1:0-23621 GCA_001247695.2 Cymbomonas tetramitiformis | reverse complement strand
CCCCCCACAAGGGTGGCCGTGACCCGTAAGGGAATCGACGGCTTATTATTTATTAAATTTTATCACGCTTTTCGCGCTCACGCTCTTTTTATTTAGAGACTTCATTTCGTTCAGACCAGGTATTCCAAAACGAACACTGATTTGTGTCACGCTTTTCGACTGTCACGCTTTTTGCGCTCACGCTCTTTTTATTTAGAGACTTCATTTCGTTCAGACCAGGTATTCCAAAACGAACACTGATTTGTGTCACGCTTTTTCTGTCACGCTTTTCGACTGTCACGCTTTTCGCGCTCACGCCCTTTTTAACCCAATAAGACATATACTACATTTCGCTCACGCAACCTTCATTGCCCACATCACATTTTGTATGGTGATTTGAGATTGATTTTTCCCCACTTGTACGTTCACGTACCCCCTATAAATTTTTAAAGGTTCATTTCGCCGAAAACCAGGTATTCCAAAACGAACACTGCTTTGTGTCACGCTTTTCGAGCGAGACGCTTTTCGAGCGTACGCGTTACACCCACTCAATTTAACCCCTGTTACGCACTTTAGCGTCGTAGATGAAAACTGCGAAACGATTCGTGTGTCGTGGATAAGTATGTGTCGCACGCGGCAGTATATAATTTGATATTTAGAATATTCAATACAAAGCCTCTTTATATTTAATTGGTCAATATAATATATAATATATATATTTTTAATTTTATTGGAATTGCACAGGGTGTCACGACTGTTGATTATAAATATAACTTAGCACTGTATAACTTAACACTCTAGTATTATTTTTAATATGACTTATTTAATTTTAAAATAAGACGAAGACTTTATGACGGTATAAATATTTGGATGTGGTCGACTGGACATTGACACATAAGACGTTAGACGTATGACATGACATGACACGAGACGCAGTCTGTACTGTAACGATAACGCGTAAAGCTTCGAGAATGAAAGTTGATGACAATGTCATGAACGTCAGCTGTAGAGCTCTACAAAGATACGCCGAGCCCGTATCGCGATGAAAACCAAGTCGCTTCAAATTTTTTTTTTGGGTGTGGGGGACCCCCCCCCAATCAAGTGGGCTGTGACCCGTAGGGAAAATCGACCATGAACGTCACCGTATGGCCTGTGCCGAACTCCGATGGAAAGCAAGCCGCTTCACATTTTTTTGGGGGTGGGGAGAATCCCTTCCCCACCCCCCAGGGGTGGCCGTGACCCGTAGAAAAAATGGCGGCTTATTATTTATTAAATTTTATTCTTTGACGCTTTGACGCTTTTACGCTTTTCGACTGTCACGCTTTTTGCGCTCACGCTCTTTTTAATTATGACAGTAACACGACATGACATGACATGACACGACAGTAAAGCGGGAGTTTGTCACATCTTTGAAAAATCTGGTTTTTTATGTCAAACTTTTGTGTATAAATGTTTTGGGGGAAATCATAATCATTAGGTTGTCGCCCCTTTGTTGTCATTGGTAGACGCTGTCATCGTGTAGACGCTTCTTGATCGTTGTCATCATGCATGACGCTTTCGTTCGCTGTCATCATCCATCATGCATGACGCTTTTTGATAATCATCGTCAGCGTCATGCGTCGCTGTTTGATCTGTCACGCTTATTATAATAAATTCAAAATAAATAATTTATAATATAAAACCTGTTTAAGGGTAGGGTAGTGTCATAAACCGCCTTTTTTGGGCATTTAATTCAATAAATCATAAAAAATCGAATACTTGAAATTTTCATGATCTATTTCGCGGAGCTTCTACCGTAGGTCGTCTACTTTCACCCAAAATTTTCAGGGTACCCAAAATGTGACATATAGGGTTGTTACATCAGCGAATTAGGGTTACAAACCCGCGAAATCTGCGGAAAGGCGCGGCACACCTAGTGGCTTTGTACTATTCCAAAAAACGAATAGACAACCGCGCCACCATGATTGCATCCTACCCACATGTTTTCTCGAGTAGGAAAAAAATATTTGGGTCATTTCTATAAAGCCGATTTCATAAAAATCATGCGTATCTGCTTGCAGGGTCAAAATCTGCTGGTGCCTTGCAGGAAAATTTAAAAAATTAAAAATCGGCTTTATAGAAATTTGTCTTATAGGGATCATTTCGTAGGGAAAGCATATGGGTAGGTTCCCAAAGCTATCGCATGGCATTCTATTCGATCCTTCACTCCCCACACCTCACATATTTCACAAAAAAATTCTCAGAAAATGTCATTAAATCATACTAATTACCAACCTTGCTATAATCCGATCAGATTTTGCTTCGCTATTTGCACACGTGCCAAAATTATTCAATCTTATTACCATATCTATCATTGTCTACGTCATGGCCGCTCGCGTAGGTCGCCTGGACCTTTGCTACGGCCTCGTTACGGGAGGGCTTCTCGAGCTCAATCATAGCTCATGCCTCAGCAAGACCACTACCAATAAGAAATAATAGCAATAAGAAACCAGCCGCTGTTTGGGGGCACAACTTGACGAAATTTGCTGGCTAGCTTTAATTTCTTAAGAAATTGGCCAAAGTAAGAAATCAAGGGGCTGGCTGGCTTGAATCATAGTGAAAGCTAGTTAAGAAATTTTGGCTGGATTATTTGGTGGGTTACTCGATTTAACAAGGATTTTGATGGTTATACACAATTTATCTCAATAAAAATATCATACAGACTATTGAATTTTTTCGAACGGAGGTGCAAACGCTGGATTGTCGGCGAAAAGTGAGTCATCCAAACTAAAACTCCAGTACTAAAATTTTACTACTGTGGCCGTCGCTGAGTGCCAATTTCATGATAGCTGGCTGCCTCCTCCTTAAGTAATAAGAATAAGAAATTGGCTGGCTGAGCTACGAAATCGGGATTTCTTATTCTTAGCAATTTCATAGGTCGCTGGCGCTGGCGGGGGGGGTCACAACTTGACGAAATTCGCTGGCTGACCCCAAATTTAGGACTTTCTTATTGGTGAGTGATTACTGTACCCTTGTGGGTACGGCGGTCCTCTGCCGCTTCCTGCCTCTTCTCGTCCATGGCCAAGTCCAGGGGCATCATCGAAGCCGGGGGCTCAATCCCCAGGCGGCGGCAAAGCTCCTGTCGGTAGGCGTGGCCCTCATTCTTGGACACGATGGTGTGGCAGCAAGCCCAACCGTAGACCCCCGATTGCCCATTCTGCTGGGCCTTTCCCCCCGGGAGGTAGCCCTTCACCACCATGCCGTTGATGCTCTCGTTCGCGTTGGTGTCGGTGTTGTGCAACTGCTTCATGATGAGCTCCGGCTTCGCGAAGCGGGCCATGACGTCCCGGACACCCTCGTAGTAGCCGTCGGCAGCCGTGCGGTCCAGGAACTTGCCGCCAGGCAAGTGGATCTTCCAGTCCGGCTTCTGGGACTCGACACCACACCACGGGTGAAAGGAACCGTCGGCAAGGGGGCACCTGTAGCGCCGACACGCCGCGTGGGTCGGGTCGATGTCGAAGGCGTGGTCCACTATGTTCATCAAAGCACCATGGATCCACTGCACCTTCTCCTCATCCGTCTCAAAGCCAGGCGCCTCCACCCCCACGGTGGACTTCACCACATACCGGTAAAGCTTGTTGAAGTAGTTGATGACATTCACGGACAAAATGGCACCGGTCCACTTCTTCTCCACCCGCAAGGTCTCCAAGGCCTTGTAGAAAAGCTTTTGCAGATGGTTGGGGTCGGAGTTCTTCTCCACTGGTGGATCACGAAGGTCAGCAGGAAGATCACCAGCAGGGTCGTTGATGGCCTTGATCATGTTGGAGTCCTCGTCGGCCGTGAACTTCGCCACCCGCGCTTTGGTGAAGTCACAAGGTTGACAAAAGGTGTAAGTGCCGACGGCCTTCATGCACATCACCGCACCCGCCGCCTCCATGGCCTTCGATGATCCCCTCCAGTCTGGATTGTCCTCGCCCAAGATGGCCCGCGCACCCCGCCAGCAATCATGTTCAGGAGGTGGCTTCTTCCGCTTCTCAGCATGTTCACACGTGTAACACATTTTGTCGAAGATACTTGCTGATAAAATCGTTCGTGTGAGTGCGCCTACGAGCACAAACATTCCGCAAAAGCTGGAATAAGATCGACCAGATCCTCGATTCGGCCAGGCTGCATCACCAGCGGCGTGCAGTTGAACAACTCCGTCACGGAAGTCACCATTCTCTTTGGTGGCCAGTGCCTCCATAGTGACCGCGTTGGCACAAGACTCCTTTGCCATGGCCACAATCTCCTTGCCTACCGCCTTGTGCAGGTTGGAAATTGTGGACCGATACAGGGTGTAGTTCACACCCAAAGTGGTCATGAACTTCTCCACTTTTGCTGGAGCCAAACCAGCATTCTGTTCTCCTAGAGCTTGCAGAATGTTCACCTCGTGAGTCTTATTCTGGGGGGACACTTTTCTCGAAGTCGGAAGAACAACCGAAGCAGAGCACACGGTGCAGGTCAAGTGAATGTCACTTGCCAGACCGTGATGCTCAATCTTCGGTTGCCCATCCTGTGATGCCGGAAGCATTTTTCCTGATACGAATCGAGTGTAATATAGATGTTTAGAACTAGGTATTGTAAACGAAATACATAAGATACGGAATATATACAACGAGAAGGAACGGTTTCGGAAAAGAAGTTAATAAATTACAGCAGGTCTATTACCTTTAAGACAAGCTGAGCATGTTACATCTGCTTTCAAAAAGTCCAACAGGCATCCTAAGTCAAGGATCACACGTTGCCCCTCAAGGCGGCTAAGTGTCTCTTCGTAAAACTCCGGGATGTGGTAGTGGGAAGTCTTCCTTTTGGTTCCTGGGCTTGCCTGTACGAAATAACATACGTAACCCACGCAGTCACGCAGGGAAGTCACACACATGACAACATCGAAGTTACTACAACAAACGAAGTGATTGTGTCAAGGAATGGAAAATGAATTACCTTGAAGTGTAGACTAGCGAAAGCAACGCCAGGTTTTGACCTAGAGCTCCCACGGAAGAGGTTCCCAGCTTCGGGAGGTGACAACCGGTCGGTCGGGATAGCTGAAACTTGGGCTGGTAGTGGTGTCTCAGCTGCAGCCTCAAGTGCATCTACACTAAATGGCACAGGGCTACAAGGAACAGGGCGAGCGTCGTTGAGGATAGGAGTCTGCTGCGTGTCAGGAACTATCGCTGCTGGTAAGCCTGGGGTCCTCGCAGTTGCAATGTCACGCGATTCCCTAGCATGCGCAGCCCTCCGCTGCATGGCCTCCTTCTTGCCCTGCTGTTTTTTCGAAGGCATGGCCACAGATGAGGACAGCTAGTTGCGTATTCTATTTCTTCTTGTATCCCATAGGTCCACCTATCTCAGGATTGTTCTCAGGCCAAAGCTTTCTCAACGCGTTCTGCACCCAACCTGGGTGAGGAGCGCGCTTTCCTTTTCCACGCTGCACAAAAGAAATCATGCACGCGAGTGAACGAATACAATTCAACGAATTTTGAAAATGGGAAAGGAAAGAAGTTCACTGCAGCACGCTGCGACACCTACAATATATGAAACAAGAGGGTTAGATAGGAAACAGACGCACCACATCTCTCCAGTGAACAATCTGCTTGTAAAAGCAGTTGCGACGTTTCCAGTCCCCAGGCAGGTCACGCGCGTTTACATCATCAATAATAGCTTGCAGTTCTTCCAGGGTAACGCTCTCCGAACCTGGACATTGATGTGCGTAGGCAAGAAGGCTAGCTAAGGGGTCCGATAAGTCTTCAGGCGCAGGGAAGTCGGGCAGGTCATCGTCTATACGCTTGCGTTTATTGTCCTGCATAAAAAATAATGCAAAGCTACAAAACCACAGACAGTTCCCTCACTGCCGCCATGAGCTTCGTTGCAGAGACCAACGAAAGGAACTCAGTAACACTGTGATGGCACGCGTGTGACGGGTCAAAATTTTCGTCTCGATCTCCGCTGACCGAATGTCACGATACCGTTGGACGCTCCTTGAGTAGGCCTACACAGGGATATAGCACATGCCGGGGTGATATATCCAATAAGAATACGCAAATTCGCATCAAAGTATACCATATGCCTAACAATAAATTCTGATTCGCAGCAGTTATTCAGTTTTGACATACAACATCGAAAATGAAACCTGACACTACCCTACCCTTAAATATTTGGATGTGGTCGCCAAGGACACATCAGACATGAGAATTGAGACTCAGTGACACGCAAATCTGCGAAAATGAAGGTTGATGACACTGTCATGAACGTCGAACCGTATGAGCTGGGCCCATGGCCGCTTACATTACATTTTTATTTTTGGGGGGAGAGGAAGGGGGGCTTCGCCCTCTCCCCACTGGACTGAAATGTGTTGGGGGGTGTTGGATGCTGGATGTTTGGTCGGGGGAGGAGGGCGCATGATTGGGGGGTCAATGCCATCGCATGCTTCGATCACAATTGGCCGGGTGGGGCTTGGGTGCACGAACCTATATCTTATAACCGTCATGGAGACAGTGACTTTAGCCCCCCCACTGTAAGGGGGTGGCAGTCCTGTCCGCCTGTGTCACCCCTCGACCCGCGGTGCCGTCTTGCCTGGCACGGTCATGCTCAGCTCAGAGAATAAAACACTCTCCGTATATTATTCAATTATCTTCGCACTGTGAAACCCGAGGCACCCGCCTGACAGCTTGCTCTAGGTTTCTGTGAGATATATATATCCGCCCGACTCCGTCAATCATATATATATATATCACTGTTTCCATCAGGTTATCGGTTCACCACTTAGTGGGTGTTTCGATTTTCACTGCTCTGAGATCCCGCGGAACCAGCGGCCGCTTGCAGCGAATCCAGCTGCTTGCACGAGCTGAGCGCATTGCCAGCTTCTCCACCACCAGCCGCGTGTTTTTTTACGGCACCGGCCCTTTTCCTCGAGCGGAGCCAGCTCCCGGAATTCGTGCGGCATTCGCACTACCGACAAACCAACATTCCACGCTACGTTCTTCCAGACATGAGCGCGGACCGCATCTCCCTCGGCAGCCGCCTTCGTGCTGCGAGGGAATCACCTGGAGGGCATTCCTCCGCCAGCCCCAATTCATCGGCTAGCCCCGACCGTGGCGGCTCTGGGGACCCGATTGTGCGCATGTCACAGTTGACCGCCAAGCCGACCCCAGTCTCTCGGGCGGCCACCTCTGCTGAGTTCCACGCTGACCCCACGGTTTGGGTGTCCACGCCTGTGAAGCCCTCCCAGCGTACGGAACTCGCCGACAAGATCGATTACGCCTTCTCCTACGGCGAGGAGTTGGCCAAGCTTCTTCGGACACATGGCTTCAAGAGCTCCGTTGGCCTTACTCTTGATGGACCCGATGCTGAGTCGGACTTCGCGGTTTTACTCGCCAACATGAACCATGTTTTCGGGCCAATCTCTCGTGACGACGTCGCCAAGCTTCTGGATCTGGACAGCGAGTACACGGACTACCACATCGTCCTCAACGAGCTCATGTACGCCGTCCTCCCCACGGTTCTCCGCTCCACCGCCCTCACCCTGTATGAGAAGTCCGTGGAGTTCCATCCCCGCGATGGCCGCTGCGCATTGCAGCGCCTTCGTTTCCATGTGGAGGGCATCGGGGATCCCGACGAGCATCGCTTCTGGGTGCGCCTCAGAGCGACCATTCTCGACGAGACCGTCGACCCCGCGCCACAGCTTGCTGCCTTCCGCACTCTGGCCGACAAGAACAAGAAAGTCAACCCGCAGTACAGCGACGCCAACATGGTGTCTGACCTCTACAGCGTCCTTCGTGCCTCTGCGGCCGTCTCCCCCCACGTCACGCCACTTTACCTGGTGGTGTTACGCGACCTTGGGGCCAACGTCCCCTTCACCTTCGCCGCCCTCACCTTGCGCATCTCCAAGGTCTTCCGCGACGAATTCCCCTTGGCCCGCCTCTCCGCGCCTTCCCCTCCGACATCTGGTGGTGCTGGGCGCGGTGGTGCTGGCGGCGGTGGTGGCAGGGGCGGTGGCGGCAGTGGTGGCGGTGGCAAGCCCACCGTCGGCTCCATGCATGCTCTCGGCTGGAAGAAGTTGGCGCCCCCCGTCGGTGAGTGGAAGCCCGTGAGGAATGCCCGCTACCTGCAGTGGGAAGGCACCGGACTCGTGTGTGTCACCTGCTTCCGCCTGTGGGCGGTGACCACGGGCCACCTTGACACCGAGGGTGTGTGCCCCTACTCTTGTGCGGCATCCTTCGCTCCGGGGCGGGCGCCCGCAACCGCCCCCGCGGCGGCCCCTCCTCCTCCGATGTCGGCGTGGCCGCCTGCGCCACCGCCAGCACCCCGTGCCAACTCTTTGCAGGCATTGGAGCCCCCGCCACTGGACGACTCCGCTCAGCCGGGTCCGGCAGCCATGTCCGTCCGATTCTCGGGCGTGGACCTCTGTGATGAGCAATCCGACGAGGTGGAGCCTGATGCGGCGCCACCGGCTTTCCATGCCGTCCACGATGACGACGACGAGGTGGACTGGCCGGCATTCCGCTCGTCTCCTGTGTGGCTTCCGTCTTTCTCCGGCGGCACAACTGCAACGGTGTCGATCACCGACGTCACACCGTCCGGTGCATCGGCAGAGAACCCTTAGAGCATCGAGACCCCTGCCCCTCAATCCTACGTAGTACCACTGTTCTGAGTCGGCTGCTTGGCATTCTTGTTAGCTGGACATTAAAAGTCCCCTGGACTTATAACATTTGTATCTCTAGGGTTTAGGGTTGGGTGCTGTCTTGGCACCTCACCTCTTCGGGGTGAGGTGGTGTCATGGAGACAGTGACTTTAGCCCCCCCACTGTAAGGGGGTGGCAGTGCTGTCCGCCTGTGTCACCCCTCGACCCGCGGTGCCGTCTTGCCTGGCACGGTCATCCTCAGCTCACAGAATAAAACACTCTCCGTATGTTATTCAATTATCTTCGCACTGTGAAACCCGAGGCACCCGCCTGACAGCTTGCTCTAGGTTTCTGTGATATATATATATCCGCCCGACTCCGTCAATCATATATATATTTATCACTGTTTCCATCAAACCGCCGCGATGTAGTTAACCGCTTACCGCACGTCACCGTGTTTATTTGGTCACCCGGTTTATCATAGTCACGATCCATCATTTTCTTTCTTTGTTCTGACATACCTTGTATCAACCCCATACCAATAAGTCCCCCACTATTCCTTGTCACACCCCTAACGACCACCCCCTCCCCTCGCCCTGCCTTACACTGCAACCACACCACAACCACTTCTGCCCTCTGTCCACATGTGGGCCTCTCAGTGTCTATTAACCATAGACCACTCACGATATCTAAGACAAATTTCACATCAAAATTTACAACCAATCAATTATCAAATATGATCGAATATTTAAACAATGAATCACAACTATCTTGAGATTTGAATAGTACAACACAATTTGATTTGATTTGTTTGTTCACCAATTGCAATTGACAACATATTACTATGAAATCAGCTTGAGATTTGAAAGATGAACAATTTCGCTTCATCTTTGGTTCAAAATGAAACATATTTGTTTGGCCAATCACATCGATTGATACATGAATAATTGATGAAATCAGAGTTTACTCAAAGTAATTTCAACCATCAAATTGATATAAAATGCAAATAATTGTTGATACGCTACAAATGTAACACATTTGACAATTGGCATGCTTTGATGACGACATTTGGCGATCATTATGGCCACACACATTCATCTAAATTTGTGACAGTGCCCCTATGTATCAACATATAAATTACCAACGACTCTTATTGTTATCATTTCTGAATTCAAAAATATACATCAAAGCAACTTTAACTTCAACATGTCTCAATTTTCCAAAACTTGGTTTGGCACCCTGAAGACTAAGTTTGAGAACGATGACGACCTATCCAGTCTTAAATTCCGTGTTTTTGCTATATGCGAAAGCAAATCACGCAGCTTATCACGTACCAAAGATAAGCAACCCGTGGTATCAGTCACTTTTAGAGATGCCCCTGGCGACGTTCTCATGGCCACTGGGTGGAGGCTCATGGCTGGGGCAACCCTACAGGACGTAGCTCCTCTACTGGAACACGTGGAGGTGGGCAAGCTGTACGACATTTACATGTCCTCCGAGACATTTTACAACTTGAGCTTGGCTTCGCAGTACGAGCTGTCCAGGAACATCGCGGACATCTCTGGCGCTGTCCAGACCCTGGAGGCCATTGTGGAGGTCACCAAGGACCTGCCCCATTCTTTTATCAAAGAATGGGGGCTACCTTCAACCTGGATCAGCAATCGCCAGGTTCTCACTATCGACAACGATAGTGAGGACGAAGATTACGTGACCCCTCCTCCCCCACCACCAAAAAGGCGCAAGGGCAAGGGCAAAGCCAAGGTCGCCTTGCCTTTTCCTGATGGCGCAGGTAAATTTTAATTGTCTATTTGTCTGTTGGCTTCAATGTGGCTCTGAACTGAATAATTCTGTTATATATTTACTAAAAATGTTTCGTTGTTGTGCTTGATTGTGCAGGTGCTTCGTGCGCTGGCGCAAGCGAGGCACCTACTGGTGCTGCACCCATGTATCTTACCACTGCACGAAGCACCTGCACAGAAAAGGGTGTCAACGGAGGAATCCTGCATTCGATATCTTAATGACCTGTAGTAAATAGATAACATTTTAGTTTTACTAGCTACATTGCCAACCCTCAAATCTCACCAGAGTATTTTCTTAATAAGGTAACCTTAATTTCCAAATCCTAGCCTTGACATTAAATATGCCAATTGGTGAATGCTTCAAATGTCTTCAAATGTCCCAACTATTTATCTTGCTTGTTATTGTTAATGTGCCCTTAAATTTGAGATTACAACTATACTATTCCTTTATTCGGTACTTTGTTTTAATTAATAACATTACATTCCAATTATGCTTCCAAATTATATTCACCCTGACCTTATTATTAACTGTGTCAATATGCGGGTTGGACAACATAGCAATATCTTGATTCCGTAAGTATCCCAAATACCCGTCTGTTCATTGCCAATGCCACTTGCTTTTCTAAACATTTGTTATTCAATACTTCACAACATTCCTTATTGCACCTCCGCGTTCACTCACAATTTGATGGTAACAATGCAAAATTTAGAATTGAGGAATTTGGATTTTTCCCCACCTGTACGTTCACGTACCCCCTATTGGGGAAAAATCTTTAGATTGTCCCTCTCTTTGAAAAATCCGGTTTTTTATGTCACGCTTTTGTGTATAAATTTTTAAAGGTTCATTTCGCCGAAAACCAGCTATTCCAAAACGAACACTGCTTTGTGTCACGCTTTTCGAGCGTGACGCTTTTCGAATGTCACGCTTTTCGAGCGTATGCTTTTCGAGCGAGACGCGTTACACCCACTCAATTTAACCCCTGTTACGCACTTTAGCGTCGTAGATGAAAATTGCGAAACGATTCGTGTGTCGTGGATAAGTATGTGTCGCACGCGGCAGTATATAATTTGATATTTAGAATATTCAATACAAAGCCTCTTTATATTTAATTGGTCAATATAATATATAATATATATATTTTTAATTTTATTGGAATTGCACAGGGTGTCACGACTGTTGATTATAAATATAACTTAGCACTGTATAACTTAACACTGCAGTATTATTTTTAATATGACTTATTTAATTTTAAAATAAGACGAAGACTTTATTGACGGTATAAATATTTGGATGTGGTCGACTGGACATTGACACATAAGACGTTAGACGTATGACATGACATGACATGAGACGCAGTCTGTAAAGCGTAAAGCTTCGGGAATGAAAGTTGATGACAATGTCATGAACGTCATTTAAGTATGGCGGCCGGAGCCCGTATCGCGTTGAAAATCAAGTCAAGCACATTTTTTTGGGGTGGGGACCCCCCACTCGGGGTGGCCGTGACCCGTGGGAATCGACCATGAACGTCACCAGGTAAGGGCGAACTCCGATGGAAAGCAAGCCGCTTCTCACATTTTGGGGGTGGGGAGAACCTGGGGTGGCCGTGACCCGTAGGGGAATCGACGGCTTATTAGGCTCTATTTATTAAATTTTATTCTTTGACGCTTTGACGCTTTTACGTTTTTCGACTGTCACGCTTTTTGCGCTCACGCTCTTTTTAATTATGACAGTAACACGACATGACATGACACGACATTAAAGCGGGAGTTTGTCACATCTTTGAAAAATCTGGTTTTTTATGTCAAACCTTTGGGTATAAATGTTTTGGGGGAGATCATAATCATTAGGTTGTCGCCCCTTTGCTGTCATTGGTAGACGCTGTCATCGTGTAGACGCTTCTTGATCGTTGTCATCATGCATGACGCTTTCGTTCGCTGTCATCATCCATCATGCATGACGCTTTTTGATAATCATCGTCAGCGTCATGCGTCGCTGTTTGATCTGTCACGCTTATTATAATAAATTTAAAATAAATAATTTATAATATAAAACCTGTTTAAATATTTGGATGTGGTCGCCAAGGACACATCAGACATGAGAATTGAGACTCAGTGACACGCAAATCTGCGAAAATGAAGGCTGATGACACTGTCATGAACGTCGAACCATATGAGCTGGGCCCATGGCCGCTTACATTACATTTTTATTTTTGGGGGGAGGAGAAGGGGTTCGCCCTCTCCCCACTGGACTGAAATGTGTTGGGGGGTGTTGGATGCTGAATGTTTGGTCGGGGGAGGAGGGCGCATGATTGGGGGGTCAATGCCATCGCATGCTTCGATCACAATTGGCCGGGTGGGGCTTGGGTGCACGAACCTATATCTTATAACCGCCGCGATCTAGTTAACCGCTTACCGCACGTCACCGTGTTTATTTGGTCACTTGGTTTATCATAGTCACGATCCATCATTTTCTTTCTTTGTTCTGACATACCTTGTATCAACCCCATACCAATAAGTCCCCCACTATTCCTTGTCACACCCCTAACGACCACCCCCTCCCCTCGCCCTGCCTTACACTGCAACCACACCACAACCACTTCTGCCCTCTGTCCACATGTGGGCCTCTCAGTGTCTATTAACCATAGACCACTCACGATATCTAAGACAAATTTCACATCAAAATTTACAACCAATCAATTATCAAATATGATCGAATATTTAAACAATGAATCACAACTATCTTGAGATTTGAATAGTACAACACAATTTGATTTGATTTGTTTGTTCACCAATTGCAATTGACAACATGTTACTATGAAATCAGCTTGAGATTTGAAAGATGAACTTTGGTTCAAAATGAAACATATTTGTTTGGCCAATCACATCGATTGATACATGAATAATTGATGAAATCAGAGTTTGCTCAAAGTAATTTCAACCATCAAATTGATATAAAATGCAAATAATTGTTGATACGCTACAAATGTAACACATTTGACAATTGGCATGCTATGATGACGACATTTGGCGATCATTATGGCCACACACATTCATCTAAATTTGTGACAGTGCCCCTATGTATCAACATATAAATTACCAACGACTCTTATTGTTATCATTTCTGAATTCAAAAATATACATCAAAGCAACTTTAACTTCAACATGTCTCAATTTTCCAAAACATGGTTTGGCACCCTGAAGACTAAGTTTGAGAACGATGAGGACCTATCCAGTCTTAAATTCCGTGTTTTTGCTATATATATGCGAGAGCAAATCGCGCAGCTTATCACGTACCAAAGATAAGCAACCCGTGGTATCCGTCACTTTTAGGGATGCCCCTGGCGACGTACCCATGGCCACTGGGTGGAGGCTCATGGCTGGGGCAACCCTACAGGACGTAGCTCCTCTACTGGAACACGTGGAGGTGGGCAAGTTGTACGACATCTACATGTCCTCGGAGACCTTTTACAACTTGAGCTTGGCCTCGCAGTACGAGCTGTCTAGAAACATCGCGGACATCTCTGGCGCTGTCCAGACTCTGGAGGCCATTGTGGAGGTCACCAAGGACCTGCCCCATTCTTTTATCAAAGAATGGGGGCTACCTTCAACTTGGATCAGCAATCGCCAGGTTCTCACTATCGACAGCGATAGTGAGGACGAAGATTACGTGAGCCCTCCTCCTCCCCCACCACCAAAAAGGCGCAAGGGCAAGGGCAAAGCCAAGCTCGTCATGCCCTTTCCTGATGGCGCAGGTAAATTTAATTGTCTATTTGTCTGTTGGCTTCAATGTGGCTCTGAACTGAATAATTCTGTTGTATATTTACTAAAAATGTTTCGTTGTTGTGCTTTATTGTGCAGGTGCTTCGTGCGCTGGCGCAAGCGAGGCACCTATTGGTGCTGCACCCATGTATCCTACCATGGTTGCACCACCCGTTGGCGATGCTGCGAAGAGCTGAGGGTCAGAAGACTTGCTATCACATCATTGGATGCAAAGATCCAGGAGTTCCCACATCTTCAAACAAACATTCCTCCCGCTCTCCAGAAGTTGCGAGAAAAGGGTGTCAACGGAGGAATCCTGCATTCGATATCTTAATGACCTGTAGTAAATAGATAACAATTTAGTTTTACTAGCTGCATTGCCAACCCTCAAATCTCACCAGAGTATTTTCTTAATAAGGTAACCTTAATTTCCAAATCCTAGCCTTGACATTAAATATGCCAATTGGTGAATGCTTCAAATGTCTTCAAATGTCCCAACTATTTATCTTGCTTGTTGTTGTTAATGTGCCCTTAAATTTGAGATTACAACTATACTATTCCTTTATTTGGTACTTTGCTTTAATTAATAACATTACATTCCAATTATGCTTCCAAATTATATTCACCCTGACCTTTATATTAACAGTTGTCAATATGGTTGGACAACATAGCAATATCTTGATTCCGTAAGTATCCCAATTAATACCCTTGTGTTCATTGCCGATGCCACTTGCTTTTCTAAACATTTGTTATTCAATACTTCACAACATTCCTTTTGCACCTCCGCGTTCACTCACAATTTGATGGTAACAATGCAAAATTTAGAATTGAGGAATTTTGATTTTTCCCCACCTGTACGTTCACGTACCCCCTATAAATTTTTAAAGGTTCATTTCGCCGAAAACCAGCTATTCCAAAACGAACACTGCTTTGTGTCACGCTTTTCGAGCGTGACGCTTTTCGAGCGAGACGCGTTACACCCACTCAATTTAACCCCTGTTACGCACTTTAGCGTCGTAGATGAAAACTGCGAAACGATTCGTGTGTCGTGGATAAGTATGTGTCGCACCAGCAGTATATAATTTGATATTTAGATGAAAACTGCGAAACGATTCGTGTCTCGTGGATAAGTATGTGTCGCACGCGGCAGTATATAATTTGATATTTAGAATATTCAATACAAAGCCTCTTTATATTTAATTGGTCAATATAATATATAATATATATATTTTTAATTTTATTGGAATTGCACAGGGTGTCACGACTGTTGATTATAAATATAACTTAGCACTGTATAACTTAGCACTGTAGTATTATTTTTAATATGACTTATTTAATTTTAAAATAAGATGAAGACTTTATTGACGGTATAAATATTTGGATGTGGTCGACTGGACATTGACACATAAGACGTTAGACGTATGACATGACATGAGACGCAGTCTGTAAAGCGTAAAGCTTCGAGAATGAAAGTTGATGACAATGTCATGAACGTCAGCTGTACAGTATGGGCTGGCCGAGCCCGTATCGCGTTGAAAATCAAGCTGCTTCTCACATTTTTTTTTGGGGGGTGTGGGGGGACCCCCCCACTGGGGTGGCCGTGACCCGTAGGGAAATCGACCATGAACGTCAGCTGTATGGGCTGGCCGAACTCCGATGGAAAGCAAGCTGCTTCTCACATTTTTTTGGGGGGGGGTGTGTGGGGGAAAACCTCCCCTCCCCCCCACAGGGGTGGCCGTGACCCGTAGGGGAATCGACGGCTTATTATTTATTAAATTTTATTTTATTCTTTGACGCTTTGACGCTTTTACGCTTTTCGACTGTCACGCTTTTTGCGCTCACGCTCTTTTTAATTATGACAGTAACACGACATGACATGACACGACAGCGACAGTAAAGCGGGAGTTTGTCACATCTTTGAAAAATCTGGTTTTTTATGTCAAACTTTTGTGTATAAATGTTTTGGGGGAAATCATAATCATTAGGTTGTCGCCCCTTTGCTGTCATTGGTAGACGCTGTCATCGTGTAGAATGAAATCAATTTGCGTCGTTGAGATGAAAGCTGCAAACAAAATTTCAATCGCAGATATGTTTATTTTATGATAGTGACGTGGCAAGAAATAGCATTCGGGTCTGAGCGAGCAGTGCGACCGTAGGATCAGTCGAAGACGAGCGAGCGACAAGCTAGTTATAGCTGCCACGTCAGACGTATATGCTCTGGACTGCGCCTCCGGCACAGTCCAGAGCATATAGTCTGACGTGGCAGCTATAACTACCTCTTGTAATAATAGGCGGGTGTGGGGACACGGAGCGGCCCACTCGTCGAAGTTTTAAAATATTCCGTAAAACTGGGGGGTTGTGGAGGGGCAAACCCCCCTACTGGGCGAAGTCTTAAAAATAGTTTATAGTAAAGGGGGGGGGTATCTATATAACAAAAAACATGAGTTGAGGCCTCCCGCCTTTTGTAGTAATGGGATAGTGTAGGGGAAGGTTGTCAATCGGATAAAAATCAGACTGATATCAGATCTGATCGGTCTGATCTGATATGATACCTCTGATACCTCTGATACCTCTGATACCTCAGATTCGTCTGATCGTGGGAGGCACGGGAACATATGGGTGCCTGAAGGGACTATTTTGGGGACATTTTGGACAATTTTTACCCATATTAAAACGTCACATCTGATATTTTACATCAGCGCACTCAAACAATCCGATTCATCGATGAAATATCGGCGGTTATCGATAAATGATCGACGAGTATCGATAAAAATCGCATAATGTCGATATTTATCATTAAAACATGAAGGTATCGACACACATTGATAAATTATCGACCATTGTGGGCTGTAAGGACACACTCGAAAGCATGTTCGCGAAAAGCCAACAGCATCGTGTCGATATTTTATCGATATGTGTCGATGATTTATCGATATATGTCGACTCATAAATACGTTTATCGGTAACATGGATATCTTATCGGCAAACTACGAAATTTTATCGACACATGTCAATATCCATCGACAAAATCGAAATATTATCGATCAACATCGATAATTTATCGAAATATTCCCCGTACCAACGAATGAGTATTCCATTTCGTTACGGTATCACTCGACATATGATCGTTACTACCCGTCTGATTTTCGTCTGATTCTGATCTGATTCTGATCTGATCTGGTCTGATCTGATCTGATCTGATTCTGATTATGTCTGATTGACAGCCTTGAAATAAAAGGACACGAAGGGTGATTATTCACAAAAATTCATATGACATTAAAAGAGTCTAAAATCTTGTGGTAATAACTGTAAACAAAATGTTATGGATTGCCTTTAAAGTGTTTCATACACGTTTTTCTTTTATAATTCAAAACGTGCCATTGAGATTTATATAGCAAAACGATCTGACGGCTACCGGTAGCTAACGATTTTCGACCGGTAATTACCGGTGCCACTTGGACTGAGACGACGCCTCCCCCCTCCGTTAATCGATCGGAGCGCGCGAGCGCGAGCGGAGCGGGGGCGAAGCCTCCGCGACGCGAAGCGGGAGCAGCGCGCGGTCGGTTGATGTTCGACTTGGACTTCGAACGCCAACGCCATAAGGCGCATGCCATGCCATGTTATGCCATGCGATGCGAATGCCACAGAATTCAGAACGAACAACTACTCGCAACCACAATAATCAATTTTGGAAATTGATTTTTCCCCACCTGTACGTTCACGTACCCCATATTGGGGGAAAATCTTTATGGCTACTGCCCCGCAGTCCTTGTGGTAGGACCAAATCGACGATTTGGTCCTACCACGAGGACCATTGTTCCGATAATTTAATTGGCCATCTCCCGTGATTTGTGGTGTCTAACCAATGAAATGTGGTATATATAGGTCCTATATTAATTTATTTGAACGCTGGTTTGGCATATATCCATCCCATATATCCATGACGAACGCATTTCAAACCTCTACACTCAAATTTTTCAAAATGGATTTTTTGGAACATTCAAAATGTGGCAAATTAGTGACTCGTCTTCAATAATTTTTTACCAATCATGTATCAACACTACACTTGCGCGGATACCATCAAATTGAACCTATACATATGTTCCAATCATATTTGGGCGGTAGGCCCGGTTGGAATGCATATATTGGCTCATTGGCTCGTTGGCTTCCCCTCTAATATATTGGCTCGTTGGTTTCCCCCCTAAAACAGTGGTCACGCGAGCTGACCAGCCAGCCATCATAATTGCTTGCTAGAGGGCATATATCGCAAGGTTGGTGTGCGCGGCACATTAAATCTTCAAGTATATATGTATTGCGAATTTCTGAAAGTCTAACATCATCCAAATATCTTATTTTTCGACTGGCGTGTACATTTTAGAATGGATGAATGCCAATTTCTAAGGTCCGAAATTCACTAAATTCGGAATTTGCATTGTGTTGAACATGCGCCATGCTGAAATAGAGCGGAAATGATGATGAGGGTGCGAAGTAACCGATTCAGTTATCTTATTTGGTCATAAACTCAAGATGTATAACCATGAGCATCACCGCGAGCCCCCCATGTGACTCCTAATATTCAAAATAACGGTGGTCCTTGTGGTAGGACCACCATTTTCTTCAAGCTTTTGGTGAAATTACACCCCTAAAGCGTGTCGTTCAACCACCCACCTAAAGTCTCATGGGGGCCGCCGCTATAAGAAATAAAATTCATTTAACTCATAAATATCATGTGCAAATGTTGCCTGTGCCTCAAATAGTCGATTTAGTGATCGAAACCGCAATTTCCCATTGATCCTTGCTGGACTTCGGGTTTAGGCTTAGTTATTATGGGCTCTGACTAGCCCCTAGCCTGACCCTGCTTCCGTTTCGTGTCCGTGACATCCTAGCACTGTACTGTACAGTAGTACAGTACAGTAGTACAGTCATTGTTACTGTCTGGGTTTCCGAGAGCATAAAGCTCCGGCCAGACACAAGTTATGTGATCATTCAGTTTCATGCTTAGCAAGCTTAGCCGGACAGCGTATCTGTCTTCCTCGCAGGTTATAGGCCGCACCGGCTTTCCGGTGATTCTGATGATGGCACAGCGCCTTGCTGTTGCCATGTTCGGCTAAGTAGGACGTAGGAGGGGTTGAGCGCCCACTTGGGCGGTGGTGAATTGCCCTTACAGTATGGCCTTTTAGCTTGGCAGTGATGGCGGCACGCGTTGTGCTCGCCTTCGCTGCACAGGAGATCAGTTTGTGACGGGTTATTTTATTTTACGAGAAGCATCGTCGCAGCGAGAGTTGATCTGTTTCGTGCGCCGCTGGCTCCGGCGAGGTCGTTCCACACGTCACTGATTTTGGCCGCTCTCATGGTATCGCTTACGACCTGTAAATTTTGATCTTTCGGCTGAGACTTCTACGAGCTGTCTGGCCGCTGTAAGCGTTCTTCCACCATCTCCCTGTTTAGCTCAGCCTTCTCCCCTGTCTTTCACTATCATGGTTATCACAACAAACAACTTGACGCGGTCTCGCGTCCGTAGATTAGAGACTATTTTCGATGATGTGGGTGCGCAACATGCTGCGACTCCGCACACGCCGCAGCTGCCAGCCCCGACCACCGCAGCTGCGAGGGAAATCTTGGACAAATGTAAGCAGCTAGCTCGTGAGAATTTCGACAGGAAGGTTGCGAAAACCGTTGCCACAAAGATCCTTGGGGACAAATCAGAGCGCTTCGCTGGCACAGAGACCGACGCAGTTGACATTTTTTCACAATTAATGCATGAGCTGCGCACACAGTTTTTGTTGCAGTCGCAGGCGTTTGCTCCCCTATTTGACTTGACTGACATGGCAGTTGAGGCGAGACATGAAGCGAATGAGTTGTTGCTCTCGGCTCTGACGTTTCTGGCTCGCCCTGGCTCACCTGCCCGTGACTGGCTTGAGGCCTCTGGGTCTGACGTTCCTGGAGATGGCAAGCGCGCTGCCCTTGAGGTAGTGCGCATGCTCCAGGAACGCTCAGAGCCCTTTGACTCTTTTGAGTTGCTGCTGGCGGTCCGCATCCCCAGCAGCAAAGATCCTGACCGTGGCATCCGCGAGTTCAATGGCCTGTTGAGGGACGTTCAGCGTTCCCACAACTTACCAGAGGACGCGGTGAAGCGGCAGTTTCTCAAGGCTCTCGGCAATTCGGCTTTGTACCGTGATTTGGCTAACTCCTTGGCTCGGGCTGACCAGCGGCAGGGCGTGTCTCTCTTGACTATTCAGGCTCGTGTGCGGGAGCAGTTCCGCCACGGCCTGCAAGTCTCTGACACTCCTGTTTCGGCTCTGTCATTCGGCGATGGCGCGTCTGACCTGGCTGCGGCGCTGTCCAGTCTGCAGAAGCAGCTGGAACGCATGCAACAGGACATTCGTGACCTGAAGCGGCAGAAGCGGGAAGGGCCTCCGCCTGCGGGCAAGCACCTTACCCGCTCTGCTGCTAAGCATCATCGTGCTGGTGTTAAACCGCTTGGCACCGCTCCTCTTGTCTCGTTTGACAAGAAGAGTGGTGCCTTCGTGCCCCACTGCAAGAATGCGGTGTGTGCACAAAGTGGTTTGAAGCACTGGCATGCTGAATGCCCCAACGGCGGTCTTCACTCTGCCCACTATTGTGGTGCGGTTGAAGACTACGAGTCTGACTGCTTGGCTGTTCGTTTCCAGCGTTTCTATGACGCGGGAGATGAGCACGCCTTCGAGTCACTCTGCACGATGGAGGGTCGCCCAGAGGTGTGCGAGCTGTCGGCGCATTCCTTTGTGCCGGCTGAGCCCACGTCTCTGAAGCACTTTCAGGATGCGGCGGCTTCCGCTCAGGATGCGGCGGCTGACGATGACGGCGAGGCTCACTTTCCTCTGGCCACATTCCACTCGGGTGCACGAGATTCGATTCCGCCACCGCCTGCGGTTCGGGATCCCTCTGCACTCGTGGCTGGTGGTGTGCCTACGGCTCATGACCCGCCAGTGGCTGTCTCTGGCTCTCTCGGCTTGCATGGTTCTATCCCATCGCTCCAGCTTGGCGGCTCTGCACCGGCTCCGCTGTTCGCTGGCATGACGATTGAGACTTCTGAAATTGGCTCTGAAGGCTCTGACAACGACCAAGGCTCTGACGATGGCTCTGGCGGCGGACGTCAAGTGGCTTTTGACTCCTTCGGCACTCCTGACCAGGGCTCTGGCAGGGGAGCATCGCCACTTGCAGCTCCGGTGTACCGTCCGCGGGCTCCGCCGAGCTTTCTCCGATGTGCGATGATGTCTTCGGTCCTCTGCTGCTCTCTGTTGGCCAGTGCTACGGCATCTCTGGTTGCCGTGGGCGGTGGTGACAGGGGCCTGGTTGAGCCCGGAGTCACCGTCCATCGGTCTACTGGAGGTTTCTTTGCTTCGGATCCGCCGCTTGGCTTTCTGGACATCCGTGATTGGCCGCCCGACGATCGAGTTCTGTTTTCATCTCTTTCTTCAAAGTTCACAACGCCATGGGAATCTATTTATCAGAATTCTTCAGTGGATTTATTCTCTGCTGTGGAACCACCTTGCCCACTTGGGTCTGGTGGTGTTCAATCGGTGGCAGACAATTTGCAATTCACTTCGGGACTCTTCTGTATTTGCATCCCGACCGCTGAACTCGGCTCTGCTGACCAGCCTCAAAGTGGCTGAGTTTTCTTGGCATTCATCCTGGTAGCTTGATTAGCTTTAGCCCAGTAGTGGGATGACCGGGTCAAGACCCCGGCACCCAGCTAAAAGTGATCGGTTTCCACCGAAGTGAATGTTAGGTGTTTGTTTATTTCTCGTGGCTGTATATTCTGTACCTGCTCTGCTAGGTAGTCACACCCACGGGTGGTGGTGTGCTGGACTTCGGGTTTAGGCTTAGTTATTATGGGCTCTGACTAGCCCCTAGCCTGACCCTGCTTCCGTTTCGTGTCCGTGACTTCCTAGCACTGTACTGTACAGTAGTACAGTACAGTAGTACAGTCATCGTTACTGTCTGGGTTTCCGAGAGCATAAAGCTCCGGCCAGACACAAGTTATGTGATTATTCAGTTTCATGCTTAGCAAGCTTAGCCGGACAGCGTATCTGTCTTCCTCGCACCCTTGATCTCCTTTCCATCATTGGTCCTGGTGGCAAAACAATCCTTCTCGATGTGACCAACACGACCACAACGATTGCAGGTCTTATCATTCTGTGATTTTCCTTTTCCTTTTCCTTTGCCCTTGCCTTTACCACCTTTTCCTTTGTTCCGATTCTGATTGGAGTTCTGACTGCCACTCTGATTCCAATTCCGATTTCTGTTGGTTCTGTCATATGGCTTCTGGCCACGTCCTCTGTCCTTATCCTTCTTAGATGGACCTCCAGATGACTGCTCCTTCTGACCCCGATAGTGAAGGGTTTCTGATTGCTTTGAGTGAATGACGTAGTTCAAATCAAGCAATATCTGTGTGGTTTCTTGCCACGACATGTTGTTCCTCTGCTCTTCTGTCAGGTATCTGAGCTGGAACTGTCTGCGGAGATCAGAATCCATACTGGTGACGAATCTGTCCTTTATTAGCACATCATTTAACCCCTAAACAGCGGTCTGGGTCAATAATGACCCAAAGCCGTTCATACGGTTCGACATGTTTCACCTTTGATATCTCGAGCAGTATTTACCGCATTCGGTATGATAGTAGCTCGAGGTTTTGGTCTTCACGTCGATCGAAGCACATGCAAAGCTCGCTAGCTGTCGATGGGTGTAGCAAATATGGCGGGCAAAAACGTAAACGCTATGATGAAACGTCAAAATAGTTTCCGCTGTTTAGGGGTTAAATCAACTGCTGCTAAAGAAGCCAGTGATGTAAATGTGCGCAAATAATCTGCAAAGGTTTGGGTTCCTTGAGTCAGTGCCATTAGGTGTTTCTTGGCTACTGATCTCTTATGAGGATTACCAAATTGTCTGAGGAACGTCTGTCTGATGACCATCTCATAAGAAGTGGCATATGGTTGTTGTGCCAAGACTTGGAAATAGTGTCTGTCGTTATTCTGTATGAGAGTAAGAAACACTGTGATCAAATCCTTATCATTGACACCTGGATAAGTGAACTGGAAATATCTGTCCACTGTATCCAACCAGACCTCTGCGTTCTGTCCTGATTTGAATTCCCTAGGTGGTGTCATTTTCACCTTGGGGACCAAACTGGGTGGAGCTGGTGGAGCTGGTGCTGGTACTGTATCTGCATCTGGATCTACAAAGACCATCGGAGGACTATCTGCTGTATACTCTGCTTCTGGTGCCTGAGGCTCATTGGCAGGATCCTTGTACCGGCTCATATCTGGTTTCATGCGACTGACATTGTCATAATAGCCTATGTGGTCATATCTGGTTAGTGTATCGGCATAACCAGCAATCCACTTTGGAACCTTAAACCGACTGTATGCATCGTATGAACCAAGTATGTCGAAAAACCAAGTCGAATG
>LGRX02004668.1:0-11910 GCA_001247695.2 Cymbomonas tetramitiformis | reverse complement strand
GGCGGAGGAGGCGTGGTGGGAGGCTGCGAAGGCGGCGGAGGAGGTGTGGTGGAGGGAGGTGGCAAAGGCGGCGGAGGAGGCGTGGTGGAGGAGGTGGCGAGAAGGCGGCGGAGGAGGCGCGTGGTGGATGAGGCGGCAGAGGCGGCGAGAAGGAGGCGTGGTGGAGGAGGTGGCGAAGGCGGCGGAGGGGAGCGCGGTGGAGGGGAGGTGGCGAAGGCGGCGGAGGGGGCGTGGCGGAGGAGGCGTGGTGGAGGAGAGGCTGCGAAGGCGGCGGAGGAGGCGCGGTGGAGGAGGTGGCGAAGGCGGCGGAGGGGCGTGGCAGGAGGAGGCGTGGTGGAGGAGGCTGCGAAGGCGGCGGAGGAGGCGTGGTGGAGGAGGTGGCGAAGGTGGCGGAGGAGGCGTGGTGGAGGAGGTGGCGAAGGCGGCGGGGGAGGCGTGGTGGAGGAGGTGGCTGCGGCTGCGTCGGTTGTTCGTTGGGACCACTGTCACGCGGTCGTCCTGAAATCTTCAGGAGTGGTGTTCCACTGTCACGTGGAATTCTCGGCCACTGTCACGCGGCTGGCTGTTGGGACCACTGTCACGCGGTCGTCCTGAAATCTTCAGGAGTGGTGTTCCACTGTCACGTGGAATTCTCGGCCACTGTCACGCGGCTGGCTGTTGGGACCACTGTCACGCGGTCGTCCTGAAATCTTCAGGAGTGGTGTTCCAGCATCCGCGTGGAATTCTCGGCCACTGTCACGCGGCTGGCTGTTGGGGACCACTGTCACGCGGTCGTCCTGAAATCTTCAGGAGTGGTGTTCCACTGTCACGTGGAATTCTCGGCCACTGTCACGCGGCTGGCTGTTGGGACCACTGTCACGCGGTCGTCCTGAAATCTTCAGGAGTGGTGTTCCACTGTCCGCGTGGAATTCTCGGCCAGCGTCACGCGGCTGGCTGTTTGGGACCCACTGTCACGCGGTCGTCCTGAAATCTTCAGGAGTGATGTTCCACTGTCACGTGGAATTCTCGGCCACTGTCACGCGGCTGGCTGTTGGGACCCTGTCACGCGGTCGTCCTGAAATCTTCAGGAGTGGTGTTCCACTGTCACGTGGAATTCTCGGCCACTGTCACGCGGCTGGCTGTTGGGACCACTGTCACGCGGTCGTCCTGAAATCTTCAGGAGTGGTGTTCCACTGTCGCGTGGAATTCTCGGCCACTGTCACGCGGCTGTCTGTTCTGTTTAGGGGGGGGAAAGGCGATGTGCGCATCTCGGGTGATACACGTGTTTCAGGCAACCGGCGCATACCAGCGAATCAAGCATTTCAGGCGACGCGCACATTTCGCGTGAAGCGCTCCTTTCGGGTGAACATGCCTTTCAGGCGACACGCGCCATCCTGGTGATGCGCGCCATTCTGGTGATGTGCGCCGTCTGGGCGAAACGCGCTTTTCAGCCGGTGTGCGTCGTTCAGGCGAGTCGAGCGTTTCGGGCGATACGCGTGTTTCAGGCGACAGGCGCATACCAGCGAATCAAGCATTTCAGGCGACGCGCACTTTTCGCGTGAAGCGCTCCTTTCGGGTGAACATGCCTTTCAGGCGACATGCGCCATCCTGGTGATGCGCGCCATTCTGGTGATGTGCGCCGTCTGGGCGAAACGCGCCTTTCAGCCGGTGTGCGTCGTTCAGGCGGTGCGCGCCATTCAGGCGAGTCGAGCGTTTCGGGTGAGGCGCGAACTTTGCAGCGAAACGAGCATTTCAGGCGATACAAGCGTTTCATCGATATGCGCATTTCAGGCAAACGTGCATTTCAGGGCGAACGCGCTTTTCAGGGCGGAACCCGCATTTCCGGGCAAACAGGGCGGAACGCGCCTTTCATGGCGGAACGCGCCTTTCAGGGCAGAACGCGCCTTTGTCAGGCCTTTCATGTGAGGGCAAGAGTCAGGAGTCAGGAGTCAGGGAAATGGAGACAGAGGGTATAAGAGTGAGTAGGGAAGAGCGCGCTTGCGGAGTCGGCGAGTCACTGCTGCCGGTGGGCTGCGAGCTTGAGGGTGACGTGCGTTTGTTGTGGGTTGATACCCACCAGTGAAGTTGGTTTCGTGGACCTGCACACCAAACCATACAGAGCCTCCCCCAACCCGAAAAAGCAAGGAAAGGAGCACAGCCGCTTTGGCCCGGAGGCATGGCTGGAAGGGCCGAAAGCAGGTGTCGCAGTTGGCATGGCACTGAAAGGTCGCAGAACTGCGCAAAGCTGGCGTCTCAGGCGCCATGGCTGCGAAGCACTGTACCCGTGCTGAAGAGTCAAAACAGAAGCACCCTCAACAAAAGTTGCTGACCCAATCTGCTACAAAGTTTGAAAACCAATGTCAGGCATGCACAAGCTGGCCTGAAGTGCACTGAGCCTATGGCTGCCGTGTCACTCCGCGTGCGAGCCTGGTGCCATCACATAGGAGTTCACACACAAGTGACAACAAAGGGAGATCCGAGGAATATTTCAAAACCAACGAAAAGGTTCGGCACCCTGTTAGGTGATACCGTTCCAGCAGAACAAAACAACACTTTGCAATTGGGCATTCACTCCAGGCCCGAGCTGGCGCGTCGCCAACCATGAATTCCCACAACCTGTCATACAGGCTCGTCGGGGAATTCACCGCTGCCAACGCCCACAAGGGTCGAATTCACAAATACAAACACAATGAAAACTGAAGAAAAAAACATCCGGCTGCAATGCTGTCGAAAGGTTGCAGTCGGGTGTTTGGACTCGAGCTGGCGCGCCGTAAGCCGTGAATTCCCACAACCTGTCACACAGGTCCGTTCGGGGAATTCAACGTTGCCACAGCCTGCGCAGGTCGAATTCACAAAGGTTAACATCATACAAACTGAGGGAAAACATGGGTGCGGCTACAACCTCGTCAAACAGCAAAAGTCAGGTGTCACGGCTCGAGTTGGCGCGGCTACGGTTGTGCATTCCCAAACGCCGGTCATATATGCCGGTTTGAGCATATTCGGCAAGCAAGCCCTGCGAGGTTCGAATTCGCATAGCAAATGGTACAAAATATGGCACAAAAAGGCCGGGCGCATCGTGCACACGCGTGAGTACCGCTGAGAGTGCCTGAGACGGTTCGCCGTCGCGGGTGTGAATTTATGACAAACGCAGCTTCGGGCTATCTCGCCGCTAGGCGCTCAAAGGGAAAAATGCCCCTCTGTGGGAATTCGCGATCGTGTTGTGAATTCGTGAACGTTTTCGGACAGCAGAGGATCTCCAGCGCTGCGGAACTGCGACATGCGTTTCTACTGCTATGCCACGTAAAACATGCCAGGCGGCAACGCGCTTCAGCCGTGCCGGCTCGTAGATTCGCAAAACGGGCACGGGACTAACTTGTACTCGCAGACTGTAGATTCAGGCTCAGGTAAAAGCATGCAACGCAGAAAGGCAAGCGAGCAACACGGGGGCAATTCACAGATAAAACAAGTGCAACGGCACGACTTCGCACATACGTCAGAGTGGCGTGCCGGCACTCTGGGGATCCGAACCAGACTCTTACAAACTGCTAGTGACGAAGCTCTCATGTGGATTCGAAGCATATGTATGTATATATCACATTTAATACTAGGCCACAAGAGGCAAATATCACTGTCCCGCAGAATGGTTTTGAAAGGTTCGGATCTAACTTTTCGAAAGCAGAGCTAGCTAAATACTCAAGCGAGCATAGTGAAAGTCCGTGAATGCCATTGTCGTTTCGGATGCCCTGTGACCATTGGTTCCCAGTGACAGCGGCGTTTGGTGTCAACGCGCGCTTGCGTTTGCCCTGTCATGCATTGCCGAGACGTCATGTGTGGTCGTGTCGTGATGTCACTACGCGTGATGTCGTGCTCGACGCTCTGCGGTTCTCGCGGATCGGCACGGGCTGGTCGCGGCGACGTCGATGTAGCGCTTGGCGAGGCGTCGTGCATGATTTAAACTGGGAGGGCGATCTGAGCAGGAGGGTGAACGTGACATGCTCCGGGCGCTCGAGCGGACAATGAACTGGGGTAGGACCGTGACTGAGGGGGGAATGACAATTACTGAAAAAAAAGGGGTCATGGCTGGGGCGTTTGCTGTCGGCTGAGACGGGCGCGATGGGGGCAACTGCGGTGGGGTCTGACATGGGCTGCGGTAGCGTGACTGAATATGGGGGTTGTGACAGGCCTTTCAGGGGTGCCCGAGGGACCCCTTCTAAGCGTGTTCATAGTTGTGACAGAGGAACTCCCCGTGAATCGCGCCTCCCGCAAAAGTAAGATATATTATCGAACTCATGGGCTTGATCTTGCGTTCGCCTTGACCTTTCACAAATTCCAAGGCCAAACCGTGGACAAAATTATATTAGATCTAAGCCAAACGCCGAAGAATGTCTTCAACCTATGCTTTCAAGCATTTTATGTCGGGATGACGCGTGTGAAGAAGTCCAGCTGCATTCGTATATTACCCGGGCCCGATGGGCAAATGCCAAAGCTATCTCATTTGCTGAATCTTAAGCCGGATCCGGAGCTCCAAAGATGGTTAGATGCATTTGATCGGCGGACTCGTGAATGGAAACAACCGCCGGCCGTGAAACGGATGCCCCGTCGCAAATCCGCTAAAAAGGCACAACCCAACAGTAGAGGCAATGGAGCCGGTGCCGCGGGCGATACGGTCACTCAAGAACGACAAGGGCGTGGCGGCCGTGGGAAAGGGAAAAGTGGTGCTCGTGCCGCGGGCGATACGGTCACTCAAGAACGACAAGGGCGTGGCGGCCGTGGGAAAGGGAAAAGTGGTGCTCGCGCGACGAAGGGTAGCCAAGGTGGTAGGGGTGAAATCTCCGCATCGGTGCAACCGGTGGCATCGAGCTTTGAACAATTTCTCAAGAACCCTCGTAATTTCGGGTGACTCGTAATAATGTATGCTTTTCGTGATTGAGATGACCTTGCCCCATTTTCGTGTGCAAAGTGTTGTTATGCATTACGCAATGTACGACTCTTGAAAATATGTGCTAGGGATTCGTACCACGCCGTGCTAGACGACTACCGATAATATGTGATAACAATTCACCGCATCCCGCAGTATACGGCTCTCGAAAAAATGCGTTAGGAAATCGTGGCACGCCGTGCTGGACGACGCCCGAAAATATGTGATAACAATTCACCGCATACCGCAACATATGACTCTCGAAAATATGTGCTATGAATTCATGGCACGCCGTGCAAGACGCCTCCCGAAATTATGTGATATCGAATCACCGCATTCCGCGATATACGACTCTCTAACATATGTGATAGAAATTCATGGCACGCCGTGATACGAGACGACTACCGAAAGTAGGTGCATATGATGTAGGATATGTATGAACAAAAAAAGCGAAAGTAACGAGTTTGTGTGTGGGGCGCCCCACGGGGCGCAGTATTTTCAAAAAGGTTTGAACCCCAGGGGGGCGGTTGTGGGGCGGTTGTGGAGCCCCCCCCGGTGGGCGCAGTTTAAAAGAAAAAGGTTCAGGGTAACGGGGTGTGGGGGGCGGAGCCCCCACTGGGCGCAGTCCAAAAGTGTACTTACGGGGTGTGGGGCGGAGCCCCACTGGGCTCAGTCTTAAAAAACTTTTCCGTATTGATACAGAAGAGGAGACGGGAGGGTCCAACGCAACGCGCCTTCACTGTATGGATAGCATTCACTGAATTCACGTTATATAAATCTCGGCCCATTTTGTTGCGCAATGTCTATTTATAAGATCGCTTCCGGCGCAAGGGTTATTGACAGCACACTGTTCAATGGTCACAACGGCATTGTTCACTGTTCACGACAGCGACAATTGAACGACTTGAGTGTAACGTTGCGTGCTTTTTTATATAAATCAAATAATCAATTTATTCCTGTTTATATTTTTCATTATCCACTGATGACCTGAATTATATTATTGACGCAGTGTGAAGTGATTTGTAAAATATGTGCCGTGTCACGTAGTCACATGGCTGATACAACGCGCTTCAATTCTATATGCATACAGCATACACTGTGTCGTGTACAGCCTACGATTTGGGCGTCAATTTTTGCACTGTTAACGCACTGAATTTCATCCGTCCTTGCAAGGATTTCTGGGAATTGTCAGAAAGAAGACCTAATTTATATATGCAAAATATTTCTAAAAATTATATATATAATACACTGGGGCTTCAATTGATATAATATGCATACAGCATACACTGTGTCGTGTACAGCCTACGATTTGGGCGTCAATTTTTGCACTGTTAACGCACTGAATTTCATCCGTCCTTGCAAGGATTTCTGGGAATTGTCAGAAAGAAGACCTAATTTATATAGGGGTACGTAAACGTACAGGTGGGGGAAAAATAATCCCCAATCTTCGTGAACGAACGTATAAACTAAAACTTTGAAAACAACCCAATACCCCCCACCCCCCTCCACCCTCCTTCCTCCCCCTTCCCCCCTCCCCCCACCCTTCCACCCCCTCCCCCCTCCCCCCTCCCCCCCCACCTCCCCCCTCCCCCTCCCCCACCTCCCCCCACCCTCCCCCCCCTCCCCTTCCCCTCCCCTCCCCCCCCTCCCCTCCCTCCCCCCCCTCCCCCTCCCCTCCCCCCTCCCCCCTCCCCCCCCTCCCCCCTCCCCCCCCTCCCCACCTTCCCCCCTTCACCCCCTTCACCCCCTATGTTTATATACAATACACTCGAGCTTCAATTGATATAATATGCATACGGCATACAATGTGTCGTGTACGACCTACGTTTGGGCGTATTAATGGGCCCATTAATGATTTGCATGCCTCGAAAACCTACATGTTATCATTGTCAGGTGTTTTTCGAGGGCTGAGTAGATAGGGGTAACCGCTGGGGGGCTCCGCCCCAGACCCCCCTCCTGAATTATATTATTAACGCAGTCATTTATGGGTGACCTTACTCATTTCTACCGCACGCTGGGTACGTTTCAATTTTTATTTACAATACACTCGGGCTTCAATTCATAATATGGATACAGCATACAGTGACACACTTCTCTATTAATGGTTTGTATTGAATAGCAGCCGGCAGAAATGCTATAAAACGAATGATTAGGCTACTACTTTTATGTCCCGATCCGCCAACGATCGACCTTTGGTCTTAAAATAGAAAGATAGTGATTACTGTTTTTAACGATGCCACAATGCATCCATATAAATATGGACATCTAAATTGGGGCAGAAGCAAAGGATTTCTATGCCACGTGTATGGATAGCATTCACTGTTTCTGAATTCACTTATATAAATCTCGATCCATTTTGTTGCGCAATATCTATTTATAAGATCGCTTCCGGCGTAAGGGTTATTGACAGCACACTGTTCAATGGTCACAACGGCATTGTTCACTGTTCACGACACTTGAACGACTTGAGCGTAACGTTGCGTGCTTTTTGATATAAATCAAATAATCAATTTATTCCTGTTTATATTTTTCATTATCCACTGATGACCTGAATTATATTATTGACGAAGTGGGAAGTGATTTGTAAAGTATGTGCTGTGTCACGTAGTCACATGGCTGACACAATGGCTTCAATCCATATAATATGGATACATCATACGTAGTACAGCCTACGATTTGGGCGTCAATTTTTGCACTGTTAAAAACGAACTAAAAACGCACTGTTAAAAGGGCTGAATTTTCTGAATCCGTTCAAGCAATCCTGGAATTGCCATGAATGAGGACCTAATTTATATATGCATTTGATACACAATGGCTTCAATTCATAGAATATTAATACAGCATACGTAGTACAGCCTACGATTTGGGCGTCAATTTTTGCACTGTTAAAAACGAACTAAAAACGCACTGTTAAAAGGGCTGAATTTTCTGAATCCGTTCAAGCAATCCTGGAATTGCCATGAATGAGGACCTAATTTATATATGCATTTGATACACAATGGCTTCAATTCATAGAATATTAATACAGCATACGTAGTACAGCCTACGATATGGGCGTCAATTTTTGCACTGTTAAAAACGCACTAAAAACGCACTGTTAAAAGGGCTGAATTTTTTCCCGATTTTTCAAAAGAGGGGGAATCTTCGATTTCATCTCCGATTTTTTCCCCAATATGCAAAATATTTCTAAAAATTATATATATAATACACTGGGGCTTCAATTGATATAATATGCATACAGCATACACTGTGTCGTGTACAGCCTACGATTTGGGCGTCAATTTTTGCACTGTTAACGCACTGAATTTCATCCGTCCTTGCAAGCATTTCTGGGAATTGCGGGAATGAAGACCTGATTTATATAGGGGGTACGTGAACGTACAGGTGGGGAAAAAATAAACCCCCTGATCATCCATGGTCAATTATATCATCATCATGTGACGAAGAGTGAGAGACCGACAAATAGAGATTGTGTCTGTGCCCGGAGGCACAGCGCGAGCCGATATGCCTATGCGTCCGTATGTGTGTCATCGGGGGTAATCTGGGATTGGCACGATGACAGTGAAATTGGGCTTGAAATCACGATGAGAATGAATACCAGATGTCCGGGGTATGACAGTATGACACTATGACACTATGACAGTATGACAGTATGACACTATAGTAGCATGACAGTACTGTGGGGGGTGTCATCGTGGAACTCAGTCAGACCCTCGAAGAATGGTCAGATTCGCATCGGGGTTGAAAAGACAATGAAATCGAATATCAGATATTAAGGTTATGACAGTATGACAGTATGACGCTATGACAGTATGACAGTATGACAGTACAGTAGTATGACAGTACAGTAGTATGACAGTACTGTGGGGCAGTCATCGTGTCAGCCTGTCGGCATAACATCTGAATCGAGAATGACGAATCGGAATTAGAAATGAGATCGGATCGGGAACTGAACGTTGAGCCGAAGTGTGACATCGGCTCTCGAGTGGTTGACCCTGCAACCTCAGTGACGAGTGAATAAGTAGAGCACTTGAGAAGTGTTTAGCCTTCAGAACTCGGAACCGAATTATCGTTTGTACCTCAATCTGGCCCTGATCCAGCATATTATAAAATCCGAATTGTGTACCTTTGCACGTTCAATCAAAAACATATTTCCGAGCATCTGTCGTCGTGCCCCTGGCACATTTGGTATCTTGCGTTACTTTGAACGCCTCCGTTGCGTTCAACCACGGACCTGTTGTAACTTGCGGAATACTGCAGGGGAGAGGCTGTACTTTTGGCTACCTTTGCGCAATTTCTACGTCAGAAAAACCATTTTTTTTGTAGAAGGACTCCTGTAAATACCTCCAAAAGTCACTAAAAAGCAGTATCCGGCTCCCTTAACACTGGGGGCTCAAAACGGCTTTTCGACCCAAGCATGCCTGACAAGATCTTAAAACCAAACTTCGTCTGAGGCCAGTTCCGACCGATTTCGAGCAGTAAGGTTGGATACTAGGGTCTATCATGGCCTCGTTCCAGGCATGCAACTAGTTACAGACCCCTAAAAGCAGCAAAAACAGCCAAAAACAGCCAAAAACAGCAGTTTTAGCCAGTTTTCAGCCTACCCCAAAACCTTCCACAGTAGCCCCCACCACCGAAAAACCCCTCCTTAGACCCCATAGAACAGCCTAGAAACCCCTGATACCGCCCTCACGGCCATCAGCAGCGGGGAAAGCTCCACCAAAAGGCGCTTTCAGCAGTTCTGGGACGTTTCTGGCAGCCCTTCAGCACCTCCTGGTATCTTCCAGCAGTGCACTGACTGGGGCTTTTCTTGGGACCTACGGGGTACAGATACCGTCTGGGACCTCACTAGACCCCCATATTGGACCTGACACCTCCTTTTTCACTGCTGCTTGACTCTTGCCCGCACGCCTAGGCACTCAAAAATCGTGTCGCGGAGCCCTGGCCAAATTTTGAGTTCGCTGGTGTATGGCAGTACCCCCTTCGCCAGAAGAATACAGAAGAGCGTGGTGGAAGCAAGGACCTATCAAGTGGGCATTCCCTCCAGACCCTACCTATCCACCAGCAGGCGCTTTCTGGCAGAGCGGTCCTTGGAGCGGTCCTCCTTCCCCCTCCTCCTCTGACGACGAAGAGGAGAACAGCGATTGAACGCCTGGGCAAAGTCACGCTGGCTATCCCACCAGTACATTACGACCACGTGTGGCATCTCCAAGCAATACAAGTGATCGACGCCCCCCCTTGGGTCCTCCTCGGCGCTGATTGGGTTCCCCCATCTCCACCTGGAAGTCCCGCTCCTTCGCCTCCAGCGAGTGACATCGACGAGGACGAGACTGATTAAATAAAAAGGCGAGCACTCACTACTTTTGCTCACCTGTGGCTATTGCCACACCCAGTCTTTGAACTCAACCAGCTCAGCAGTCAGAATGTCACAGCAGACATCAGAAGCATTTTCCAGCATGAGTGTCAGCGCAGAGCAGCTACACCACACTCTGTTCTCTCCCATGACCTTCCCATCGCCCACCGCATACGCTTCCGCTCACCCCATTCCACATCCAGGCACCACCATGCCCTACACAGCGGTGCCCCGCCCTTATACTATGCCGGATGGCACCCCCGCACAGGCTGTATGGAACGGCGTCAACTGAGTATTGCCCCAATCAGCGCCCCTCGCTGGGGGAGTATCACCAGTGCCGTTCACACTGGGAGCCCATCACCCCGTGGGCGCATATCCCACACCGTTCCAACAACAGCTACAGCAGCAGCAGCAGTGGCTCGCGTACCAGCAGCAGCAACAGCAGTGGCTTCAGCAGCAGCCACTGGAACCGATGCAGCAGCAGTTACAGCAGCAGCAGTTACAACAGCAGCAGTTACAGCAGCAACAGCAGCAGCAGCAACAACAGCAGCCGCAGCCGCTACAACAGCCGCAGCATCGACCACAGCAGCCCCATCAGCTGGCACCGGCCACCTCCGCGCTTCATGACTCAGGCGCGGATCTCTCATCGCTGCAGCACTTCATCAGCATCGGCGCCGCGGCCCTGCCGGATCCTCTGCAGGTACCCCTTGACAGCGGAGTTCAGCAGAACGTCTCGGGCGGGACCCAGCTCTTGGTGTGTCACCTTCCCGCGGTGGCAACAACCTCAGAGACTCGCCGGCGTCGGCGTTCCCGAAGGGCATCCTCGGGCCCCGCGACACATGGCAAGCATCTTCCAGGCCCAAGCCACGCACCTGATCACTCTGACCCCGACTCCGGCACGGACATCAGCCGCACCAGCACGGGGACCAGAGGCAGCCGAAGCACGCAGGCACGGGCTGAGCGCAGACGGAGGGCCGCCCACAGGTCCGGCTCCGACTCGGACGCGAGCAGCCGAAGTGAACACATTCGCAGAGAAGTCCTGGCGGCAGTACAGGCCCTGGACATCTCCGCAGTGCTCTCGAGAGGACTCGCGCTGCCTGGCGCGACGGCATCGGCAGGAGCCTCCCCACCAGGCGACCCTCAGGGCAGCGCACAGGGCCTGACGGCGGACCATCTACACGAGACAGACGTCGCCGCCAGCGTAACCCCTCCAGTGCCTCAGACCGCCGCTGAGACCGCTCCCGCCGAACCTCCCACTCAGGGTCGGCCAAATCCCCACAACATGATGGTGGCCCGCCGGCGGCAATCGATGGAGACGGTGGTGCATGGCGGTGGCAACCCCGACTCAGAGCCCAGAGACTCCAGTTCAAGCGAATCGCCACCAGGCCCCCCCAGTGATCCACCTCAGGATCCCCCTGACGACCCCGCACCAGAGCCCTCCTACCCTCAGTACCCAGAGGTCAGAGCTCTCTTCGTCACCCACGATGGTGGGTCATTGTGGGTGCACCAGTCAGCTGGGGTGCGAGGCGTGGCAACCGTCTCCCTGCCATGGGACGAACGCCGCCGTGCTGGGGTGCAGGGCGACGCCATCTTGTTCAGGATCATGCACCTGCTGGGAGCGCCGCTGACTGCATATGCGCGCATGGGGGGCCGGCTACAC
>LGRX02004667.1:0-25417 GCA_001247695.2 Cymbomonas tetramitiformis | reverse complement strand
CGTCCGACGTTGACGTGAAGGCCCTCATCAAAGAGTTTCAGTTCCACATCGACGCCGCCAACAAGGTTCTTGCAACGCTCTCCGACGAGGATGCGAACGACGAGCCGACGACTAGGTGGCCGGCTCCGGCTACGGGCAAGCCTACGGGCAAGCCAGGTGTGCACTTTCCGCCCTCCTCCTGGCGTGACCGCCAGAACCGTCGGGTGGATGGGAAGTTTCACGGCCGAAGGCGTGATCTCAAGCACCGCTTCGCCGCTTCGCCCCTCCCCAAGGACGGGAATTGGCCGCAAGGCGTTCGGCGCCACAACGGCGACAAGAAGAACTACGGCATGCACTCCGTCTCCTTCCACGTCCTCTCCAAAGCCTTCGTTCCGGAGTGTGTCCGTTGCCCTCCGGGGTTTTGGCATGACTCCGCGAATTGCCCCACCGCCGACATCAAGTGCGACGAGTGCGTGATTGAGCAAGCCGACGACGCCGACGGCCTCGTGTCCGCCTTCCAGACCGCGTTTGACGCTGAGGACGACACCGCCTTTGCTCGACTGTGTGCACAGCATGATCATCCCTTGGTTCGGCAGGACGAGGAGCCCTTCACGTTCTCCGAGGACATTGACGTGGGGCTCCGAGCACAGTACGCGGGATTGACGCCCATCCAACCCTCGCTCCTTGCTACCCGCGTGCATGAAGCACGTCGCACCGCTCTCCGAGAGCTCAAGCAGGTGGCTGGTGGTGCTGAGTCCGAAACTCAGCACTTTCCGATGGTGCACTTCGGTTCGGCCGCGCCCTCCGTGATTGACGATGCCGTCGTGGAGCATGAGCCGGAAGTGGCGATCGAGGCCGAGGGGGACGCGGGAATTTACCCGAAGCAGTTCGCTGACGGTGAGGCGCCCTTCGAGCAGTCCTTTATGGACAACATGTCTGTAAAATTGGGCTTCTTCGAGCCCGAGCCGCAGGTCTCACTTCAATCCTTCAAACCCCCGCCTCCGTACATTTCTTCCACGCATGATTCGGCCAGCGTGGCTGACACGGAGTCTGACGACGGGGACTTGCATGATGCCGTACCACCACCCGCTCCACGGGTTGGTGGTGTACGGACACCTTCAATCGGAGCATTCCTCACGGCAGCAGCTATCCCCGCTTTGTTTCTGTGTGTGAGCATCGCCATGATCGACACCGTCACCGCCACGGCACTTTGTGATGTGGAGATTACTACACGGTCGGTGGTGTACGGTGGCTGCTCTGGTTATCAGAATGGCACAGTGGACTACTTCACTGACCCCGACCTTCTGGACACTGGACCAACTGACTTCTACGACATCTTCAGTCTGGACTCTGACGGCTTCGACATCTACAATCTGAACTTTCAATTTGAGAACTACAACAACTTCAATCTTTGTGAACTCTGCTCTGTGGACCACTTTAAAGGTGGCTAGGGTTACTGTCAAAAGCCTAGTAGCACCGCTAGATCTGTATCACGGGCACAGTAGCCTTCAGTGTGTAGTGCTAGCTAGAGATTTGGGACCGCCCTGGCCAAGAGCACAGGCCCCCACTAGCAAACTGTTTCCACCGCTTGAGATGGTGTGTTTTGTTTCACCTAACACTGCCTGTTCCACCCTAACTCTTCCTCCGTAATAGTACAGGGTGGTGTGCTGGATGTGACACCCCGTGTGTGTCACAGTCCTCTGTCTGTACTAGTACTCCGTACAGTACGGCTGACACAGGTTCAGGGTTTCGGGCTTAAGCCGAGCAACACTCAATCTAACTTCACTTCTTATGTTATCTTAAGTGTAAGCATTCTGAGTTATCAGCACCTCAATATATAGTCGGCACTATATATCCCACAGAAATTGAAATTCAACCGGAAGTAAAAAAAGAAGTTGTGAAAAATAAAAAAATAAAGAATAAAAAACCAAAAGTTATTATTGAGGAAATACATGAAAGTTCTAGTTCTAGCGAAAGCGAACCGGAAGTTATAGTTAAAAAGAAAAGAATTTCCAAAAAAAAGAAATAATAAAGATATAGATAATAGCCCTCAATCACCTCAAAAAACCAATACTCATTATGATAAAGCTTATAGAAGTTTATTTCCGGAACTTTAATATTAATAGAAAACTTAAATGTTACAAACTCAAAAATTAAAAAATAAAGATTATGAAATTAAATTACCGAAAGGCGGTGCTTTCAATATAAATACGGACCCAGATTTTATTAATATGCATTCCGTTATATTGGCGGTGGCAAAACGAGGTGTAGGTAAAACTTGCAGCTTTTCTAATTTATTAAGATTGATGAAACAAAATAATGCATTAGACCGGTTAATTTTGGTTAGTCCTACTTTTCACAATAATGCACATTATTTTAATAATTTGCCATTGAACAATGAAGATATATTAGAACCTTCAATTGAAGCTCCCCAAAAAATAGAAGAAATTCTTGACACCGAAGCTCAAGAATACGAAGAATATCATGAAAAGTTGAAAAGATGGAAGAAATTAAATAAAATGTTAAAAGATAAAACAAAATCAATTCATGATATTCCAAATGAATTATTGATTGAATTTGAGGACACAATGTATAATCCACCTGAACATAAGTATAATGGTAAAAAGCCGGTGATTGTGGTTTTATTCGACGACGTACAAGGAAACGACATTATGTTGCCAAGAGCTAAATTAAATCAACTTGTAACTACTCACCGTCATAAAGGGAAACTTAAAAATGGGGCTTTGGGCGTCTCATTATTATTTGCTACACAAAATTACACGTCAAATCAAATGGGATTAAATAAAAGTATTCGAGGAAATTTAACTCATTTATTAGTTTTTAAAAATAAAAAATATAAAAGAGCTAGAGAAAATTGCGGAGGAATGTAGCGGTGAGATTAATCAAGATACATTTTTTCAAGTTTATGATAAAGCAATTCAATCAGCACATGATTTCTTATTCATTGATTTACATAAAAAGAGTACACATCCAAGTGGCTTTAGAAGGAACTTTAATGAATTTATTATCCCAAATACTTTGCATTAAATGAAAAACAATTAATTAAAAAAGTTTTGCACAATTCTAAAAAATTCTGCCAACATAGTCTTTTTCAGCGCGAAATTCTGTGTAAGATAAACTATTTCAAAAATTATTATAAAATTATTTTTTTGGAATTATTTTTAAGCGTAGAGCGAAAAAAGGCAAAATTAATTACCAAAATTTTAGAATATATATTTTTTTTGCATAAAATTTTTATGGCAATTCATATTCGATATAAAAAAGAGTTTTGGAAAGAAAATTTTTTGAAAAATAAATTTTTGCGACTTTTATGGACATTTTTCGTTAAAATAGGCTATTTCCTAATATTTAGGGCTAAAAACAGACATGAAAAATAAAATTTTTCAATTTTTTGACTTCACAGTGAGATTCCTCGCAAAATTTTACGTATAATACATGTGCGGTGCTTGGGGGTGTCATATGATGTCATACATGTCATACTGTCATACTAGAGTTCCCAGGGAAAAAGGTAGCAAAATTTTTAGTTCTTTGCGTTTCGACAGTCGTCTAGGCAGGCGTAAAATGGGACAGTAGGCGACAGTCGTCTCGTCAGGCGTAAAATGGGACAGTAGGCGACTCGATCGTGGATGAAGGCGCTGAGGAGGGGTCACAGAGGGGCACCGGAATTAACGACATCATCACTGCAGCACGACATCATCATGACATACCTCCACGGTTATTTTGCCCGTCAATAAAGTAATGTGCACCGTCGATGATTGTCACTTTTTGATAACCGTCGTTCGATTATGATTTAAATAACGGAGGGGGTATGTCATGATGATGCAGTGATGCAGTGATGCACTAATTCCCCTGTCCTGGCATTTTTCATTTAGCGGGTAGCAGATGGGCACACTCCTATCTTCCAGCCCACAGCCGACAAAGCCTACCCCTCTTACAAGCTTCACAGCGTACGTTTTTTGCCGCTATGGAATCCTCTTTTGTTGCTATTACTACCACGAAGAACCGACCAAAATACCAGTGGGCACCTAGTAGCGGCATCTTGCCGCCTCCAAGCATACACGTGTTACCTAATCGCCAGAGTGTGCCTTGTCCGGCCATTAACGTTGCGCTTTTTCAAGGGGCATCTTATGACACCGTAGACTTGAGAGCTTGCGAGTGTGCTTTAAGTTCTAGGAACGGTGTAAGTTCAAAAGCCTGTCTTGAGCAACTGCTAGATATTTCCGGCGATGATGCGTGCCTCGACTATTTTGCAAAACTTGCCAGCGACGAGTATGCTGACAAAATCGCCGTGCGAAACGCTTTCTTTATGTCGCATATATTGCGAGAACAGGTGTTCCGCTCGGATAAACAAACTGGCTAAGCTCCCATAATCAGTCCGGCCGAGTGCTTTTATCATGCATCTCGGAAACCCGGATAATACGAAGTGATGACTGACAGTACAGTACTACTGTACTGTCATCCTAGCTACTAGCGGAGTCACGGTTCCGATCAGATACGGGTCAGGCTAGGGGCTATCATAGCCCATAATAATAACCCTGAACCTAAAGTCCAGCACACCACCCGGAGCTGTGACTGTAGCTAATAGTGCTAGGCAAGCGGAGCTAACTAAACAGATAACAAACAGCATTCTACTGGAAACAGATATACTTCTAGCTGGGTGCCCGGGGACTTGTCCCGGCACAACCCACCACTGCGGCTAAGGCTAATCACACCTCCAGGGATTGAAATAAGCAGACTCTAGCCACTGTAAAGCTGGTCGGCAGAGCCGAGTTCAGCATACGGATCCCATTCAAGAAAAGCATCCGAAGTCAATTGAGAAGAGAACTTATAAGCATTGACACCACCAGACCCAAGTGGGTCAGGCGGATCCCGGAGTGGAGTGGCAAGACTTTCAAACTGCAGAGCCGCTGAGGTCGATTGAGAAAAGAACGGTTCCACATCCCGCGGCGGCATTGACGAACCAGTAGTAATCACGGACGGGCAAAAGGAATCCAGTAATGCACCACCAGGATGAACCGCACCGTAGCCGTGGGTGGCTCCGGGCTCAACCAGGCCCCTGACACCACCACCGACCACGAGTGTCGGCATCGCCGTAGCACTGAACAGAAACGTAGCCACCATGAAGAGAGTGAGAGCAAATTCACCGAAGCCAAATGGCCTGGAGCCCCTGGGAACTCCGAACCGCCGAAACGCCGCAGCCGCCGGCGGTGCACCCCCTTCAACTTCAGTCAGGCAGACTCCATCGTCATCGGAATCACACACTTCAACAGGCTCAGGGTCAATGTCAAGCCAGTCAGGGTGGACAGTGTTGAATGTTTTGAATGAATTGTCAGCAGAAGCCATCGGGCCGAGAGCCAGAGAGGCAGACGGCGGCACGAAGGCGGCACTGCTGACCTCATGCAAGCCAATCGTCCCACCATGCACGGGCGCAGAGGCCTTCGGCAGCAGCTGTTTGCTGGCGGTCGGCTCAGCGACACCACCAGCAAGCGGACCGCTGACCTCAGCAAATGCAACACGGCCAATGGAAAGGTGCTCATCAGGTGCAGACTCAGCAGAGGCAGCAGCATCCTTGAACCGCTGCAGAGCCGTAGGCTCTGGAGCAAAGGAATGCGCAGACAGCTCACAGATTTCAGGTTGCCCCACGAGAGCACACAAGTGCTCCATCCATGGACCCCTCATCCCCAGCGTCATAGTACCGCTGAAAACGAAGGGCAAGCACGTCGGAGTCATAAGACTCGACGGCTTGGCAGTAGGACGCCGAAATGGACATCGGGTGAGTGTCCTTGTGAGGACATTCACTCAGCCAATGCTTCGACCCAACGGCGCGGCACTTCTCGTGCCTGCACGTTGGGACAAAGGTGCCAGACCGCTTGTCAAAAGCCACCTCCGAAGAGGCGGAATGAGCAAGCGGTTGCACTCCAGGTCGGTGGAAGCCGCGCGGAGTGTGTTTCCCATGAGGTGGCTTGGAGCCACCCTTCTTAAGGGAATCCACATCCCGCTGCAACTTGACCAACTGAGAACTGAGCCGCTCGATGGCCGAAGCCAGGCCAGTGTCAGTGGTGCAAGATGCTACGGACATGGGGCGCCTTGCAGTGCGCTTGCCCGAGAGCCGCCCGCATCGGTACTGCTCGCGCACGCGCGCCTGCAGGGTGAGCAGACTCACAGCCGCACGCTGGTCAGCTCGAGCAAACGAGTCAACCAGCGTGGCGTAAGCCGGTCCAGACAGGGCAGAGAGGAATTGCCGTTTAACAGCGTCTTCGGGCAGCGTCTGCAGACGCTGCGCATCCCGAAGACAACTGTTAAAAAGACGAATGCCGGAGTCAGGGTCACTTTCATCTGAAATTCTCACGTCAAGCAGCTCAGCCAGAGACTCGAACGGAGTCGAATCATCAGCGAGCATACGCACCACCTCGAGGGTGGCACGTTTGCCGTCAGCAGGAACATCGGCCCCAGAAGCCTCCACCCAATTACGGGCAGGAGACCCTGGCGCAGTCAGCAGCACCAGCACAGAATACAACAGCTCATTTGCAGCAGTCATGACAGGGACATTGGTAGCAGACAGCTCAAACAGGGGTGCAAGTGCCTGCGACTGCAGCGTGAAAAGCTGTTGAATCTCGGAAACCAGCTGCGAAAAAATGTCCGAAGCCGACGATTCATTGCCATGAAATTTTGCTGTTTTGTCTCCCAGAACTTTAGTGGCTGCTGTCTTTGCGCACTGAACATCAAATGAGTCTTTTCGTAACCGCTGAACGTTCGAGCGTTGCAGCCGCAGCCGATTCGTCAGCCGAAGCTAAATGCGGCGTTGTAGGGGTAGCCGAATTCAGTGCCCCAACATCATCAAAAATAGTCGCTAACTTACGCGCCCTAGCGCGTGTACGTGGTCTAGGCGTCGTGTCCATTCTTAAAATGACGGTGAGATGGGATTGCGGGCTAGCGGTGCGACAGTAACGAACATCTCCGCAGCGGCCATTTCCTGCAGGAGCCTCAGCAAGCAATGGCACAATCAAGCAGGTCATGAGCCGAGTGGCTAATCGTGGGAGCGACCCACAAAACGCGGAGTGTCCTGCCCGCTGATCAAACGGAACGTAAAATATAACCATACTCAGCGACGATACTCTGCCGAATAAATGCCGCAAAAACTGATCTCCACTTCAAAAGGAGGCCATACCGCGGAGAGAAAACCACTGTCTAAGGGGGCGCCCACCCCATCTCTGTGTCAAAACTTAGCCAATCATGGCAACAGCTTGGCGCTGTGCCATCAGAATTACTAGGGAAGTGGTGACGCGCATAACCTGCGAGAACAGGTGTTCCGCTCGGGCAAAACAAACTGGCTAAGCTCCCATAATCAGTCCGGCCGAGTGCTTTTATCATGCATCTCGGAAACCCGGATAATACGAAGTGATGACTGACAGTACAGTACTACTGTACTGTCATCCTAGCTACTAGCGGAGTCACGGTTCCGATCAGATACGGGTCAGGCTAGGGGCTATCAGAGCCCATAATAATAACCCTGAACCTAAAGTCCAGCATATATTGCGCTTTGAGTCTGTCAAAAGAAACGAAAGCGTGCAGCTACAACTTGAATTTCAGCAGACGTTGAATGCCGATTTAAAAAAGTTGGAGGAAAATACCGAAGTTATCGCACAGCAACGCGGAGACATAGACCGATTAGCTCTAGAAAATAGTTCGCTTGTTGCTAAGCGCCTTTCGCCTCCTTTACGCACACGCCCTCTCGCATGTTCTCTGTCTCCTCCTCCCAATATTCAGCGGATTGCAGACCCTATTTTACAGTTGGAGAAAAAGTTGCACGCATTAGAGGAAAAGTTTTCTCTTTTGAGCACTGAAAATGCGCAACTCAAAAAGGAGAATACCGCACACGAGAAAGTAAGGCGTTCGCTGGTTGAAAAACTTGCTGTAAAAAACGAAACAACGCCTGCCGAAGTTGAAAACAACTTACCCACTTATGAAGAGTTGGTTGACTTTTAAGGGTTTTTGTGTTGTTTTGCAGAAATATGGCGGCATCCGGTTCTGCTTCTGGTTCAAGGAACAAAAGAAAGGCTCCTAGTGACATATTTGTTAAACACTCTGAAATAGATTCAATGTATTTGCAGCACTACATAACAGGTGCTCAGTTTTGGGGGTTTTTGAAGGGGCATCTCGAGGGGGAAGAAGGTTATGTTGACTTTGAAACTTTCAATAACTTTAAATCGGAGTTAGCACAACGTCCAACGGCACAAGTCTCCGATGCTACTTCCGATTTTGTGCGAACTACTTTAGAGAACCACACTATTGAGGTGGAAAGCTTAGGTGAGAATATGGAAGAATTAAGGTCTCAAGTTGAAGTTTTGACTAGGACTAACACCGGACTTTCAAGGAAAAACACTATTCTTGAGAGCAAGGTGGAAAGCCTTGAGGCGCTCAATGCCGACCTCCACAATCGGCTGAAAAATGTTGAAGAGTTGGCAAATAGTTTTGCAGTTTTGTACCCCTCTAAGAGTGAGGTTAAAGATATGATAAATAAGTGAATAGTAGAATAATAAGTGGCAATAGACACTTTGTACAATATAATGATATGATAATAATATAGATACAAAATATGTGAGAGCCTTGTATGCCTTGTATAAAATATGTGCCTTGCCTTGCCTTGTACTAACTAAAGTAGAAATAAATAGTATTATAGATAAATAGTTGATAAGTGATATAGTTTGTACAATATTAGGATATAATAAAGTTATTCTTCCCTTGAATATTTTTGCAGTTTGCACATATCACTATTAGTTAACTAAATACTCTAACTGAAATATATCATACATTATAAGGTGTGTTTAATAGGATATTACTATTATCAAAATCGTATTATATTATTTTGACCGTATAGAGTGATCAACTAATCTATTCGTAAATTGAAAAATGCTATGTATATCTAGAATTTATGTTTGATTTACTAAGAACCGAATCAGTTTCAAAAGCTAAAGTAGAAGTACGGAAAGTTTTGAAAGGCTAATTTTATTTGAGTCCGGAAGGCGAATTTCATTATTTTGACCGTATAGAGTGATCAACTAATCTATTCGTAAATTGAAAAGTGCTATGTATATCTAGAATTTATGTTTGATTTACTAAGAGCCAAATCAGTTTCAAAAGCTAAAGTAGAAGTACGGAAAGCTTTGAAAGGCTAATTTTATTTGAGTCCGGAAGGCGAATTTCATTATTTTGACCGTATAATGAGATCAACTAATCTATTCGTAAATTGAAAAGTGCTATGTATATCTAGAATTTATGTTTGATTTACTAAGAACCGAATCAGTTTCAAAAGCTAAAGTAGAAGTACGGAAAGTTTTGAAAGGCTAATTTTATTTGAGTCCGGAAGGCGAATTTCATTATTTTGACCGTATAAAGAGATAAACTAATCTATTCGTAAATTGAAAAATGCTATGTATATCTAGAATTTATGTTTGATTTACTAAGAACCGAATCAGTTTCAAAAGCTAAAGTAGAAGTACGGAAAGTTTTGAAAGGCTAATTTTATTTGAGTCCGGAAGGCGAATTTCATTATTTTGACCGTATAGATTGATAAACTAATCTATTCGTAAATTGAAAAGTGCTATGTACATCTAGAATTTATGTTTGATTTACTAAGAACCGAATCAGTTTCAAAAGCTAAAGTAGAAGCACGGAAAGTTTTGAAAGGCTAATTTTATTTGAGTCCGGAAGGCGAATCTCATTATTTTGACCGTATAGAGTGATCAACTAATCTATTCGTAAATTGAAAAGTGCTATGTATATCTAGAATTTATGTTTGATTTACTAAGAACCGAATCAGTTTCAAAAGCTAAAGTAGAAGTACGGAAAGTTTTGAAAGGCTAATTTTATTTGAGTCCGGAAGGCGAATTTCATTATTTTGACCGTATAGAGTGATCAACTAATCTATTCGTAAATTGAAAAGTGCTATGTATATCTAGAATTTATGTTTGATTTACTAAGAACCGAATCAGTTTCAAAAGCTAAAGTAGAAGCCGGAAAGTTTTGAAAGGCTAATTTTATTTGAGTCCGGAAGGCGAATTTCATTATTTTGACCGTATAAAGAGATAAACTAATCTATTCGTAAATTGAAAAGTGCTATGTATATCTAGAATTTATGTTTGATTTACTAAGAACCGAATCAGTTTCAAAAGCTAAAGTAGAAGTACGGAAAGTTTTGAAAGGCTAATTTTATTTGAGTCCGGAAGGCGAATTTCATTATTTTGACCGTATAAAGAGATCAACTAATCTATTCGTAAATTGAAAAGTGCTATGTATATCTAGAATTTATGTTTGATTTACTAAGAACCGAATCAGTTTCAAAAGCTAAAGTAGATGTACGGAAAGTTTTGAAAGGCTAATTTTATTTGAGTCCGGAAGGCGAATTTCATTATTTTGACCGTATAAAGAGATAAACTAATCTATTCGTAAATTGAAAAGTGCTATGTACATCTAGAATTTTAAAACCCTAAACTCGTCCATCTTTAATATCTTGTTGTGATAATGAAAATAGCCAATTATTGATTGTTTATTATCCTTTTCATCATGGTAAGGGGTATGGTGTAATGGGCATTTTCAAAAACATTTTCAAATGATAATAAATAAATATACAAAATGATATTCTTCCTTTGATATACTTTTATAAACAACCCATTACCCGCTACCCAATACCTTTTATGTAAATAAACAAATAAATTTATGTTAATCTATGTTTATATAATCTCTCACATTCTTCATACCTATCTTCTTTATATCCATGTATTTATTCTAACAATTTATATTTCAAGGCAAATATTGTAAAACTCACTATCTAATTCAACCCCTATGTATTTTCGATTATTGTTTTTACAAGCAATTAAACTAGATCCAATACCCATAAAAGGATCACAAACAAGGTCATTTTCATTTGAATATGATTTAATTAAGTATTCCATTAATTCGATTGGTTTCGAACATGGATGTTTGCTTTTATGATTTCCGTTAGAAAATTTCAAAACTGATTTTGGATATCGATAACCGTCTTCACATTTGGTTGGTAATCGAGCGCAATGTTTGGTATATATATTAGTAGTATTTGCACTCGATTTGTAATATGGTTTTCCGGGAGTTTTTTTGCGGGTTAAATGTAGGTAGTCTTTTATAAAATATATAAATCATTTCGTGACTTCGCAATGGCATTTGATTTGCATGAAAAAATCCTAATGCTACGGTCTTTTCATATACTAGATCGTAACGAAACCATGCTTTATTGCTTTCAATTATCTTATGTCCAAATTTAGTTGTGGTTAGAAAAATATAACATGTTTTTTCTTTACCTATACGCTTCAAATGTTTCCACAATAAATTTAAATCAATTATTTCTTTATCCCATTTACAAGCGGTTTGGTTATAAGGTAAATCTAATACAAATAAATCTACGGAATTATCATTTATTTTAGGGAAAATATCGAAACAGTTTGCATTATGAATTTCAAACATTAAATTAATAAATTTATTTATTTTATACTAAACAAATTCCAAATGAGACCACAATTAACCGACGCGTACACAAAACAACAATGTTTAAAAATGATGGATATAACAAATAAAGTACCAAATTCTCAAAAAATGTTTAAAAGTTATGGCAATCTTTCTAAAAATAGCTATAGTATGACCGTACCTAGTTCAAATCCTGAATTATTTTATTTTGATCTAACAAATTCTCCTATAAATCCTATGCATTTGACTAAAGAATTAAAGCATGATTTTGATTTTCCAAAATATATTATGCAAGAAGAGTTGTCTTCACAATCTACTCCAATAAGTTTTGAAGAAGAAGAAGAATTGTTGAGTGAAATTGACACTGAAGAAATTAATTCAGGTTTAAAAAGACTGCGTGAAGATTTTTCTCCATCTCCGTTAAACACACCCGAAAATCAAGGCGAATCTGGTCCTTCATCAAGGACAGTTGTAAATCCAATATTAAGACAAGCATTATCCTTTTCTTTACCAAGTGATGCCGTTATTATTACCGGTGTAGATCGAAGAAACCCTACGTCTCCTAATAGAAATTTCTCACCGGCAAAAACACGTTCACGTACTACAAATAACAATTAAAAATTTTATTACTATGTCTCGAAAACATTTGTTCGGGGAAATTTATATTAAAATGAAATTATTAATTTAATAATTTATGAATACATTTTGTGATAATAATCCTTCAAATATATTTTGTCAAAAAGCGAAAATTGTAGATGACACCAATTTTAAAAGTAATGATTTTAAATTTGAAAATGAAATTTTCAAAAAAATACAAAATAATAAAAGTAATAACAAAGATTCTACGCCGTTTGAGAGAATTCCAAAAATTAAAGATAATGATTTTACATCACAAAAAATAAAGAAACAAACGGCGGAACTATTGAATGCAATACACGCAGATTTCAAAAATATTCCAAATCAAGCAATAAATAATTTTCTTGGAAAAAATACAAATAAATTTGATAATCCCATTCAAAAAAATATGCTTTGGCTGCAAATTCAGCCTATGCATTTAGTTACGATAATAAAGCAAAATTAAATAAAATAATGACAGAGCTTCCCCTTTTTCAAATAGACCCTACATTAAGCGGGAGAAATTCGATTACATTAGTTAATTCTATGACTGAATTAAAATTTGTCTTGACCGACTCTAAAAATAGACCCATACCTTTAGTTTCCCCCACGGAAGCAAGGGACGGAAGTATAAGTTATTCTATGTCAATAATTATCAAAGAACTTTCACAATTTTAAAATTTTTTATTTATGTTACTAATATATTATATATAAAAGAATGTCTTTGCCATTAACTCTTGCGTACGCACTTCAAAAAGTTTCCGGGTATAGCACTAATTATTTTAGGCTTGAAACCACAAATCAAGACACCGCAACAAATAATTCTACAATCACTCTAAATCTTCCGTCAAACGTAATTATAAATTTAAAATCACTTTCGATGCATTGTGAAGCTCGAGCGAACGATGCCAATATTACCATTCCGGGAGGTGCTGATTTTTTGAGAACAATGCTTCCAAATGGTTTAGAAAAATTAATCTCTCGGGTAGAATGCACGGCTGGAGGTGTGCAAATCCAAAGTGGTTATAATGGTTATAGCACCGTCGCTACGGTTCTAGACAATTTACAAACTACTTTAAATAAAGAAATTAGTTATCAAAGAGTTTTACAAAACCAAGAAATTGAAGTGACCGACCTTGATTATTATAAAACATTTCGACCTTTTATAATTCAAGAATTTAGAAGCTTTATAGGAGAGAGCGAGCCGAGTTATTTAGATACATCTCTTTTGCCCCCTATTCAACTTCGATTTTATTTGCATGGTCCGGAAGTTTTAGGTGCTGTTCAAAATAGCTTGGGATTAGGAAATGGTTTAAATAACGACGGTCAACAAGCTTTAATTTCAGGTGGAAGATTTACTTTACAAAAACTTTATTTTACAATTGAAACTATCACCTTCTCAAATGGAGTCTATGATTCGGCAGTCGACGCAAAATTAAAAAGAGATGGATTTCTTGAAATTCCGTTCAAGAATTACTATTCTTTCACATCTTCACACGACGGTATGAATAAATCTACACGATTTAGTTTAAGTTCTCAATCGATTGATGAAATATATGCTGTCCAACGTATAGGGGATTATCAAACCAAATCTCTCGGTCTTGTGCAAATCGACAATAAAATCGGTCCTACTTATATACCAAGTTACTTTGACTTCAAATCTGGAAGATTAGGAAGTGGACAATTCAATGTGAATAATCTTTATATTCCAAATTACCGAAACGATGCATTAGGATATTTCAATTCGATGTGTGTGGCGAAAGCTGACCAATATATGACAAAATGTGGTTGTAAAGTCAATAGTTTTGAAGATTGGGTAAACCATTATTTCACTTTTATGGTTCGCTTAAATATGTCTAGTGATATGGGCGTACGCTCAATTTCTGGTTTAGACTCTCGTGGTATTAATACAATGATGTATTTAGAGACTAGTGAAGGTACAAACACAACTGAAGAAGTATTAACAAATAATGAAGTGTTTGTATTTTGTGCGTGTACAAGTGTTTTGCGTGTAGGTGTTGGGCGTATGATTGAATTGATTGTTTAAATGTTTATTTATTATTATACATAATAAAAAATGAATCGATTTCAACCAAATGACTCGCCTACAAGTTTAGGTGAACGTATAGGTCAAAATAAAGCTGAATTGCCACCTTCTCTAATGCAAATGTCCGGGTTTAGACCACCTTCTATGCAACAATTGCCTTGTAAATCGATAAGTGACATAACTTTACCCCCAGCCAAAATTTCAAATGTAAATGAATTAGCTGGATATAAATCTTATATTTTTGGACATGGAGATAAACCAACTTTAAAAACTTCAATGTTTACCTTTCCCGAACAACATCCTTTAAATAATCCAATTCTAAAACCTGCAAATTCTTTCTTTGTGTGATATATTATATACAATGTCTAGTTTTGGAAAAGAATTAATCATGAATGAAAATGTTTGTGTAGGAAATGGAGTATTTATTGGTAAAAAAAATAAAACAACAAAAACAACCTTAGAAATGCTTGGAGCTGATATTTATATAGATATTGACGGTTCTCAAAGCGGTGACCCCGGTATTGTAAATTTGAATATGGCTGCAAAAGCAAATAAAATGAAAGTAAGATTTGATGGTTTGCCTATCGTAGATACAACTAATGTTCCTCCGATTGAAGCAATTACACAAGTAAATGGATTATATGTATTCAAAGCGAATTCAACTGATAAATTTGGAACTGTATGTATGAAACTTGCTCAACCGTAAATTTAAAAATCATATTATAATATATATATATATAAATGAGTTCTTTCGGCAAAAATGTATTTCTTACAACTTTAAACAATGTAGCCGACCCTGGTCCTAATCCTACCGTTCCCGACCCATTAACAATTAATCAATTAAATGTAAATCAAATAGGTGATAATTCAAATCCTTGCCAAACAATTCATATGGCTTCAGATTTTTTATACCGTGGAGATATTGCTGGACTTCGGGTTTAGGCTTAGTTATTATGGGCTCTGACTAGCCCCTAGCCTGACCCTGCTTCCGTCTCGTGTCCGTGACATCCTAGCACTGTACTGTACAGTAGTACAGTACAGTAGTACAGTCATCGTTTCACTGTCTGGGTTTCCGAGAGCATAAAGCTTCGGCCAGACACAAGTTATAGGATTATCAGTTTGTCTCCTAGCGAGCTTAGCCGGACAGCGTATCTGTCTTCCTCGCAGGTTATAGGCCGCACCGGCTTTCCGGTGATTCTGACGATGGCACAGCGCCTTGCTGTTGCCATGTTCGGCTAAGTAGGACGTAGAAGGGGTTGAGCGCCCACTTGGGCGGTGGTGAATTACTCTTGCGGTATGGCCTTTTGACTTGGCAGTGATGGCGGCACGCATTGTGCTCGCCTTCGCTGCGCAGGAGATCAGTTCGTGACGGATTATTTTTATTTTACGGAAGCATCGTCGCAGCGAGAGTTGATCTGTTTCGTGCGCCGCTGGCTCCGGCGAGGTCGTTCCACACGTAACAAATTTTGGCCGCTCTCATGGTTCCGCTCACGACCTGTGAATTTTGATCGGTACAACTGAGGCTTCTACAAACTATCTGGCCGCTGTAAGCGTTCTTACACCATCTCCCTGTTTAGCTCAACCTCCTTCCCTGTCTCTTCATCATGGTTACCACAGCAAATAGATTGACGCGGTCTCGCGTCCGTAGATTAGAAACGATTTTTGATGACGTCGGTGCGCAACATTCTGCGACGCCACACACCCCGCAGCTGCCAGCTCCAACCACCGCAGCTGCGAGGGAAATTTTGGACAAGTGTAAGCAGCTGGCTCGTGAAAATTTCGACAGGAAGGTTGCCAAAACCGTTGCCACAAAGATTCTTGGGGACAAATCGCAGCGCTTTGCAGGGACAGAGGCGGACGCAGTGGACATTTTTTCACAATTGATGCATGAGTTGCGCGCACAGTTCGTGCTTCAGTCATCGGCGTTTGCTCCCCTGTTTGACTTGACTGACATGGCAGTTGAGGCTAGGCATGAGGCAAATGAGTTGTTGCTCTCGGCTCTGACATTTCTGGCTCGCCCTGGCTCACCTGCTCGTGACTGGCTTGAGGCCTCTGGGTCCGACGTTCCTGGAGATGGCAAGCGCGCTGCCCTTGAGGTGGTGCGCATGCTCCAGGAACGTTCGGAACCCTTTGACTCTTTTGAGTTGCTGCTGGCGGTCCGCATCCCCAGCAGCAAAGATCCTGACCGTGGCATCCGCGAGTTCAATGGCCTGTTGAGGGACGTTCAGCGTTCCCACAACTTGCCAGAGGACGCGGTGAAGCGGCAGTTTCTGAAGGCTCTCGGCGATTCGTGGCTATACCGTGATTTGGCTAACTCTCTGGCTCGGGCTGACCAGCGGCAGGGCGTGTCTCTCCTGACTATTCAGGCTCGTGTGCGGGAGCAGTTCCGCCACGGCCTGAAAGTCTCTGACGCCCCTGTCTCTGCTCTGTCATTCGGCGATGGCGCGTCTGACCTGGCTGCGGCGTTGTCCAGTCTGCAGAAGCAGCTGGAGCGCATGCAACAGGACATTCGTGACCTGAAGCGGCAGAAGCGGGAAGGGCCTCCGCCTGCGGGCAAGCACCTTACCCGCTCTGCTGCCAAGCTTCATCGTGCTGGTGTTAAACCGCTTGGCACCGCTCCTCCTGTCTCGTTTGACAAGAAGAGTGGTGCCTTCGTGCCCCACTGCCAGAATGCGGTGTGTGCACAAAGTGGTTTGAAGCACTGGCATGCTGAATGCCCCAACGGCGGTCTTCACTCTGCCCACTATTGTAGTGCGGTTGAAGACTACGAGACTGACTGCTTGGCTGTTCGTTTCCAGCGTTTCTATGACGCGGGGGATGAGCACGCCTTCGAGTCGCTCTGCACGATGGAGGGTCGCCCGGAGGTGTGCGAGCTGTCGGCGCATTCTTTTGTGACGGCTGAGCCCACGTCTCTGCGGCACTTTCAGGATGCGGCGGCTTCCGCTCAGGATGCGGCGGCTGACGATGACGGCGTGGCTCACTTTCCTCTGGCCACATTCCACTCGGGTGCACGGGGTTCGATTCCGCCACCGCCTGCGGTTCGGGATCCCTCTGCACTCGTGGCTGGTGGTGTGCCTACGGCTCATGACCCGCCAGTGGCTATCCCTGGCACTCTCGGCTTGCCTGGTTCTGTCCCATCGCTCCAGCTTGGCGACTCTGCGCCGGCTCCGCTCTTTGCTGGCATGAGGATTGAGGCTTCTGACATTGACTCTGAAGTCTCTGACAACGACCAAGGCTCTGACAATGACTCTGACGGCGGGCAGCGAGTGGCTTTTGACTCCTTCGGCACTCTTGAGCATGACTCTGACAGGGGGGCATCGCCGCTAGCAGCTCCGATGTACCGTCCTCGGGCGCCGCCGAGTTTTCTCCGGTGTGCGTTAATGTCCTCGATGCTCTGTTGTTCTCTACTGGCCAGTGCTACGGCGTCTCTGGTTGCCGTGGGCGGTGGTGACAGGGGCCTGGTTGAGCCCGGAGTCGCCGTCCATCGGTCTACTGGAGGTATCTTTGCTTCGGATCCGCCACTTGGCTCTCTGGACATCCGTGATTGGCCGCCTGACGATCGAGTTCTTTTATCTCTTTCTTCAATGTTCAAACCGCCATGGGAACCTGCTTGTCTGAGTTCTTCAGTTGATTTACTTGCTGCTGTGGAACCGCCTTGCCCACTTGGGCCTGGTGGTGCTCAATTTCAAAAAGACAGTTTACAATTCACTTCGGGATTACTCTGTATCTACATCCCAACCGCTGAACTCAGCTCTGCTGACCAGCTTCAAAGTGGCTGAGTTCCTAGTCAATCATCCTGGCAGCTTGATTAGCTTTAGCCCAGTAGTGGGATGACCGGGTCAAGACCCCGGCACCCAGCTAGAAGTGATCGGTTTCCACCGAGTTGCACGTAGGTGTTTGTTTGTTATCACGTGGCTGTATACCCTGTACCTGCCTTGCTAGGTAGTCACACCCACGGGTGGTGTGCTGGACTTCGGGTTTAGGCTTAGTTATTATGGGCTCTGACTAGCCCCTAGCCTGACCCTGCTTCCGTCTCGTGTCCGTGACATCCTAGCACTGTACTGTACAGTAGTACAGTACAGTAGTACAGTCATCGTTTCACTGTCTGGGTTTCCGAGAGCATAAAGCTTCGGCCAGACACAAGTTATAGGATTATCAGTTTGTCTCCTAGCGAGCTTAGCCGGACAGCGTATCTGTCTTCCTCGCAGATATTTCATTTATTGATAATTCAGATGTAAATAATCAAAGAGAATTTATGAAATTACAGACTGACGGTGATTTAAATTTAGTGAATAATATTAATTTTTATGATTTTATTTTAAATAATCCTGAAAGTAAATCAAAATTTTCGATAGGTTTAGATGAACTTGATAGTTCTTTTGAAATTAAATCTTTAGATCCTGTTTCTCAAACGAGATTGAAAATAGGAGACAATGGTATAAATGAATGGTCCTTTATGCAAACAACATTGAATGTAGAACCGAATGGAGCCGGTGTACTTTTAAATGATGGACCTCTAATTTTAAACACAGGTGATATTACTTTAAATTCTGGTAAATTTGTTGGTGACGGTTCTTTGCTTCAAAACTTACCATATCCAGCTGAAAATCAATCTCTTCAAAATGTTTGTGATATTTCTCCTATTACAACAACTTCAATCACTGCAAATTCTTTTATAGGAAGTGGTGCACAATTGACTAATTTACCGGTTCAACCTGATACATCAACATTACAAGATGTAACCACACGTGGGTCAACAACTACAACGAATGATATTTCTTTTACCGGAACTGGAAAATTTACGATAAATCAAGATGAAATTGATGGTGCTTTAATTAGGATTAGAGGCGGTACTCAAGATGCTAAAATTCGTATTGGTGAAACAACAAATGATGACGGATATATAAATGCACAACGTGCAATATTAATAGGCAGAAATGCTGGTTCATTCGGTTGTGGAATTGATGTTTTGGCTTTAGGTTCAGGTAGTGGATATGACCAAGCTGGGAATTATTCGGTAAATTTAGGAGATGATTCCGGACAAAGTAACGCCGGTGTGGAATCTGTTTCTGTAGGAAGATTTGCAGGCGAAGTTTTTAGTGGTCTAAATTCAGTGTCATTAGGTTCATATGCTAATAAGAATACCGGAGGAACTTCGTCTGTCAACAATACTATTTGTATAAATGCAACCGGTGTTGAATTAAATTCTGTAAATCCAAGTTCATTTACGGTAAAACCTATAAGACCAAGTCCTGATGTGACATTAGAAAATTTACAATTGTATTATGATTCGGTTTCCGGTGAAATAAAATCTGGTGCTATTAATAATGGAAGTATTGGTTCATTAAGTCAAGTTTTGGCTGTCGGTAATTCTGGAAATAACATTAATTTAAGCGGAGATTTGGATTGTAGTGCTATACGACTTGTAAGTAGCATAGACTGGGCATATACAACGCCAACATCATCATTGACGACCTCAGGAATTCCTTTGACAGGTTTGACAAATGCATATATGGCTACTATCCCGAGATCCTTGTGGGAGGACCTAGAACGCTCTAGATCCTCCCACAAGGATCACCTTTTCAATAATTTATTTAGGCATCCCACGAGCTTTCTACAAGTCAACGCCAAGGAATATTTTCCACATGGGACCTATACTAAGTAGTATGGTGCGTGGTTCGACGAGAGTCCATCATATATGCTCCTAGCTAATACATTTATAGCATGCCCCAACCAAATTTCGAACTGCTGCGTTTTTTAAAGCTTCAAAAACGGGGTGTATCTTCCACATTTTTTTGCCAATCGTGTATCGATCCTTTGCCACTATATACATGATACATCTCAAGGTATGCCGGTATATTAATCATGTTTGGGTCAAAATACGACTTGGGTCATGTATATTGGACACATCACACGAACGCGGTCACATGGGTAAGATATACACACTCCTTAAGTATGGGGACAATTTCGCATTTTGGGCGTAAGTCTTGGTCCATTTTGAGCTGTGAGGCTAGATCTTTGCCTTGGTGAGTACTTCAGTACTTTAATATGACTTCAAAGTCTCCTTGGGATTTTTGGGGGATTTTTTGAACGTTTAGAACTACCGCTAGAGGTTCTAGAATACGATTTTCAGACCCTGATTATGATGGAAATATTGAATTTCGACGGTACTACACCATGTCATGCGCATATGCGGCGATTAATACGGCTAGTATGATATTAAAGGGCTTACAAAATTAGTTTTGGTGATACCCTCGAGGGTTAACAACATGCGCACCAACCCGAGCTCGTGTAACAAGGCCTAGAGTTGTCGGTACCCTAGATCCTTGTGGTAGGATCTAGCATTTTAATTAAAATTCTGTGAAAGCACCCACCCAAACCACGCTAAGATTAAAGGTCAAACCATCGACATTTCAAGCAAACCAATGTTATAGATAATTCAAAAGGTTCATAGATATTGCCCCAAAGCATATGCCGGGCCAAGAAATACGACATACAACGTCGCCATGCCCATTTGCGCTAGATCCTTGTGGGAGGATCTGGATTAAGGATAGTAGCCATATACGGCAACATTACCCACAAGTCCGGTTCCTCATACCGGTGATGTATTTACTTTTGTAAATAATACCGGAAATAGTATAAGTGCTGGAGATATTGTTCAATTTAACGACGACTTTACTAATATAAATGGTGTAAAAATATATGCAGCTTCGGCAAGTCAATCTAATCAAAATTGTATGCCTATTGGTGTTTGTGTTCAAAATTCAAACACAGGGAATTCTTGTTTTGTTTGTACAAAAGGATTCACAACTTGCAAAGCTATTGATGGAAGTTATGTTAAAGGTCAAATGTTAGGTTGTGCTTCGGGAGGTTCAGTCAATTCTTCACAAATTACTACAAATAATGTTGGAATTATTGGCGTGTGTATGGAAAGTAAAGTTATAACAACTCAGGGTTCAGGATTATTGGTTTGGATTAAACCTGATTTTAAATTATAAATTTATATCTTATATTTATTCTATATTATAAAATAAAAATGGCTTCTTTTGGTAAAGATTTGATTTGTAAAAATCTACAATGTACAACCGTTAATGGAAATGCACCGAGTGGGGGAAGTTCAAAATGGCTTGATGTACAAGGAACAACAAATGATATTGAACGAGCTAACGGCAAAGTTACGGTAAAAGACGTCTTTGAAACAAAAACTTACAATATCAAAATCTTGATATAAGAAATTTTCCAAGAAATAATCCACTACCCGGACAAAGTATTCGTATTTTAGAATTTGCAGAAAACTCTTTTAGTGCAATGTATTTATTTCAATTACAAGACAACGAACTAAATAGAGATACTGTAAAATTCAAAATTCAACACGCTGATGAAGGTGTCAATAATATTATTGGAGACGAATATATTCTAAAATGCTCGGGTCTTGCTATATTTACTGGAATAAGTAACCCTTTCAGTTTGGTAGCTTCATCTAATGTTATTGGAAACAATAATCTCGAACTTCAAATTAGTTCACTAAATGGAAATTTTTCGACAAGTGCTAATGTACTTCGATTTGTATTAGAATTAAGTCGACAACCTTCGATTACACAAGAAAATATAGTTGTGTCGTAACTTTTTAATAAATTATATTTAGATTTATTTTAACGTATTTACATTTTATTATTCTTATTATTTTTATTTTATTTATGATAAATTCTTTTTTTCTAATTTATCATATTTATATTTATTCCACCGGAAACTCTCACCGAACCGGATAAATTCACCGGAAGCTCACCGGAAGCTCACCGGACCGGATAAATTCACCGGAAGCTCACCGGAATTGTCTAGGGTTTGGATGGTAGTAGGATGTTGTAGGGTTTGGCGATAAGATTTTACCCCAACCCTAGGGCGCAGCCCTAGGGTTTTGTTGGTGGGGGAAAATTTTGTCGTCAAACGCTACATCATACTACTGTGGAGGCTTTGGGATCACACAGCGTGCTGCAGATACCATGGAGTGCGCCTTAACAAAAAAAACTCACCTTGTAAAATATGAAGAACTTCTACAGGGTGATACCCTTTTGCTGTCAAAAGAGGTCCGTGCTCTCTTAGCAAGTCAACCTGAACTTAAACATTTTGCACGCAAACTGGTTAGTTTCGTTGTGGAGGGGGGAAGTGCTGGACACACGGCTGGACGCAGAGTGTACATACATAAAGCTGTAGCAATGCCACCAGCAGAAGACGACTCCGAGGAGACATATATCATCCGTGCAGCCTCCAAGTTCCATGGCGAGCCTAGATTCGATACTGTCAAAGTTAGGATGGCCACCTCCCTAGAGCCAGACCTACCAGATGAATATATGCAAGTGAGAACAATACAGTAGACACTCATATTTAATGAAACAGAGATCTGGCTCCAGCCAGCCAAATCACTAAAATCGTGACCCCCCCCCGCCAGCGCCAGCGTGCTAATGAATTCGTTCATTAGAAGGAACGCGATTCATGAGCCAGCCAGCGCCATTCGTTATCTTCCTCAGCCTTACAAACTGAAATTTTCGAGAAAACTGTGTGCTGATTTTTCGAAGTGATAAAATGGACCCAGCGAGTAGGCAACAGCTTAGAGAGCTTCACACGGACATGAAGGACGGCATACTATCACAGTCTCACTACGAAGAACTGCCTGCAATTGCCTAATGCCATGTGCAATAATTAGCCATGTGCACCGCGTCAAGCTATGCCAGCGTCAATTCCTTATTTTAAGATTGCCGAAAGCATGTCAGCCAGCGACGGCCTTCCTTATTTCGGACCTCTTCCTTATTTTTTTTGGTCCAGCCAGCCAAATCACTAAAATCGTGACCCCCCCTCCCCCCCCAAACGTTGGCTGATTCCTTAACGGTGAATTCCTTAATACGAGTGTTTACTGCATTCTCCTATTATAGTGCAGAGGACGCAGGACTCCGTGAACCTAGAGTGCACGTTGCAATTTTCGGAAGATGGTATCAGAGGATGGGAGTCTCCACGCACCTTCAAAGTATGCCCTTAAAATGGGAAAGTCATAAAGTAGGAAGGCTCACCCTTCCATACCGATATGATTGTATATTTTTAGACAGTATCAGGTCAGAGCGGGTCGTGATAATACCAAACTTTGAAGACTCACCTGGGACTCGTGAGGATGCAAAAACTTTTTATGTATATAGAAATTGGGGCTAATAATAACCCGGTCTGTAGTTAAAGTGTTTGTGCTATGCTGTGTGTCTCACAACTTCACAATAGTAGGTACCAGAAAGCTCTTCAAAAGTCTTTGTGCGTGGCCTGATATGCACCTTGCATTCACTGCATATCCTATTTAAAGTTCTTCAAGTATAGCCCTAGCATGTACCTCCGAATTAAGGGTCCAGGGATACTGTCACCAATGCGCTGAGCTCCCACATGAAACCCAACATCTGCATCTGAGCCTTGGCGCAGTACAAAACCTCCGTGGGATATATGTACTTCAACACCAGTTTGAGGACAAATATACACACCGGAATATGCATCCAGTTGCTCTTGCGTCAACTCCTCTTCTGGGTTATCACTGATTATAACGTTGCATATGAGGGTATAGCTGAAACCCTTGTTGGTATCCAAATGTAAGAGAGGGCACCTATCACACGTGCATCCAAGCGCCACTTGAAAAATATGCCGTGCCTTCCATGCCCATTCGCTGGTCCGGGCTCACTTCCTGCACCACCAACTTTGTAAAGCGAATATATGTGACAGACACAACCACACGCAAGCTATGTCGAAGGCATACAGAACACCTTGGATATATGAAGGTAGGGCAAGCATCACAAGGGCAAGGTTTATTACCTCGAACAACTTTGTGATTTCTTTTAAGTAGACGTCCTTGTTCATGAAAGAGGTCACCCAGTCAGCAAGCTTGTCAGGCGCTTGTAAAACCTTGCCAGCTTGCAGGTGGAGCTCTTGGAGGAACGCAACTTTTGCGTTCCAGGACTCAAGTTCCATGTCAGCTGGTTGCTTGGGCGGCTTGAATGGGGTATTGGCGTATTGGTCAAACGCCAAGCTAAGCTTGCCTCGCTCACGTTCCTTGAGGCTCCACTTGCCTGTTTCCAACAAATATGCTTTATGACCCACCTAGGATATATGTCTCAAGCATAGCACACGCACACAGATACACACATATGTTAACACATATCTTAGCACACGCACAGATACCCACATAATCCGAAGACATATCTTAGCACGCACACAGCCTACACACATATCTTTACACATATCTTAGCACACGCTGCATACACGCATATCTTAGCACACGTACATAGATATACACATATCTTAGCACACGCACAGATACACACATATCTTAACACATATCCTAGCACAAGCTTAGCACACGCACAGATATACATATATAAGATATACGCATAACACTATATGCAAGTGTCTATTGGGCGCACCTTACGGTGGGTTAACCCACCGTAAGAGGTTTTCGGATACCGCATGCTAGTGCTAGCATATTGTGACAACTTGGCAAACCCATGCTTTTTGAGACACCTTAGGGGTTATATCAATGCATAGACTTGCGAAAAATACGAGACATATCGTATAGGTGTGTCTTATATACGCCCTAATACCAAGGGGTCAAGCAGAAAAATGCCCCAAATCCTTACGGTGGGCTAACTCATTTTTTCATCTATGGGTAGATTTTAAGAACGCAGATCGCATCTGGAACATGTATATTAGAAATTTTCTATCATCTATGACACCTAGGGGACCTCTCTTAGATGGGGTTCAGTTATCATCTGATCATAGATGGAATTCTAAGGCGGTTTACACGAGGGGGAATGGCTTGAAAAATGCCCTGAATGAATATACAGAAATACGGTGCATTATTGTTTTCGCTTGCGGTGGCATGTTTTTTGCTACCCTGTCGGCGATCTAGCGGTATATTCTCCATTTCACATGGTGGATATGAGTCTAAAGTCAATGTGTGTCACGTGTATGACCCGATATAATAATGCTTCAGAATGATAATAACTAGCTAAGACCTTAGGGTATGGTTAACCCACCGTAACGCTTCGCTACGGTGGGTTACACCACCATAAGCCCAATAGACACAAGTGGCAAGGGCTCCACTGCAAATGCAAGTGGCAAGGGCTCCACTGCATATGCAAAGGGCAAGGGCTCCACTGCATATGCAAGGGGCAAGGGCTCCACTGTATATGCAAGTGGCAAGGGCTCCACTGCATATGCAAGGGGCAAGGGCTCCAC
>LGRX02004666.1:24584-39633 GCA_001247695.2 Cymbomonas tetramitiformis | reverse complement strand
ATGATAAAGCCTATCCAACACTATGTGGGAAGGATGTCATGGCCTGATCGCGTCATGGTGACCTGAAATTTCGATCTGACCTCATCAAGGCGTGACACAAGCGTCGTCACGCTGGTGTCGCCGGCGATTTTTGGCGAAGTCCAAACGACCGCTCCCTAGATTCGATGTTGCCTCGACTTTTGTTGTTAAATCCCTGAAACTCGACTCTCTGCTCTACAGTTCGTACGATTGGGACATGCCCGCTGCTGCGGCGGGCATGCCCCATGGTATCCCCCACTGCAAACGGCTTTAACAAATTTTAAACTTTACCTTTACCTTTACCTCTTACTTACTTTCTTTCTCGCAAAAATGTCAGGCGCGTGCAATGACCCTGATGCTGCTTCGGGAAAATATATTCAGAAAGTCGAAAACCGCACGCGACGAGATGAGACGGATGCTGACGGCTGCTGGTTGGTAGACCTGTGCGTGGACTGCAAGTTCGACATCCTCAAATGTCGCAAGGAGATCGAGCGCTGTCGCAAACAGCATGCTGGCCCGAACTGGTACACCGTCGTCTTTCCAGCATGCGGCGACTGTTTGGTGGAGTACACTACCGTGACCAAACGTGATGACCAAACGACGACGCATGTTGTATGGTGCGCATTCTAACCTGCCTGCGCTACTTTTCGTCGGCTTCTGTCTTAAACCTCATCGTGCCTTTCTTTTCTTCTAGGATCAAGTCGCGGGACCAGGACACCGGCTTGTACACCATTCAAGACGCCCCCCACGCGATCCAAGAGCGCGTGGCCTTGGAGTACCATTTCGCCACCAGGAGTACCTTCAAGGTCCACTGCGGCAGCAGATTGGACCAGGAGGGTTTTAGCCGCATTGCGGGGTACGTTTCAATGGCCCTTATTTCCCTTGGGGCAACACCACCTCGCCGGTGGTCGCGTTAGCCCTGCAGTTGCTGCGCGATTTACGTCCACGCTTGCCCATGCCTGATGCGCTAGGAAAAGAAAAGAATGTCCATCTGATCTCGTGAGCTCGGCAGGAATCCGAATTGTGACGTCTAGACGATAGGGTGTTGACTGCCGAATTTTATAGCCCTGACAAGAATCGACGGTTTTGTAAATGCCGAAGACAAAGTTTCCGCATACCGGAAACAAAACGATAAGGAGATACAATTCCAAGTTGAAACTCATACATCTTAGGTGATATCCGCAGTCACATCAGAAGAATTCAACGTCTCTCACACTATCATAACTGGAGAACTCTACAGTCCCAAGGAGAGTACTTGAGGATGCTCAATGCGAATAACATGACCCCTACTAAAGACATTTCCAAAATCACACCTAAAGCTTTCACTGCTTCTAGAAGTAGAGAACTCCTGGGTCTCCAAGCCTCTCCAGCACGTTCATTTGAACTGGGGAAAATCGTAACTGAAAACTGCCCCTACTGCCAACAGAATACAAAATGCACCTTCGAACACATTCAACTTGAATGCTCAAGACATAATAATAGTTTGAATAGGATGCTGAACTGAGAAAAATCATTGCTGAAGAAATTTCAGGCAAGCCTAAACTCCTAAACCCTGGTGTAGGTAGCACATATATCAAACCACAGCCATCGAAACTTTTCCCACTTGCCGACCTAAGACAGGAAATGAATGAGGAATTATATTTACACGCTCTTCCGGAAGCTAGCATGTATCGACCATCAAATTCAAAAAAGAATACCATTGCTGTGACTGCCAAACCGGAAGTGGACCCTGACACGGGAACAATTAAATATCCAGATCTCCAATATGTCCAAAGGAAAGAGTTCTGGAAACTTTTAGCTTGGCACCGTCTTTCCAACAAAGCAGTTCCTTGCTCACTTGCGGAGTACTCGAATTGAGCACATGCTATTCATGAAGCACTCAATGCATGTAAGTTTGAATCGGGCGATCCGAAAAACTGCTACGCAATAAGAAGATGCCTCTTAGATATTTTGGTGGATGACAGAAACCTGGACAAAAACGGATGTGAACTCTTCTCCAATCCACTAAATGCCCACCCTAGAATCCACTCGAGAAGATGCATACCCACCGCAAGAATGAAAAATAGCCCCCAGGCCTTTCTGCCATCATGGGAAATTTGGCTTTGATGGTCTCGCTTGGGATGCCTACGTGGACCCGATAACAGGCATTGGCAGAATCGTTTATGGAAACCCCCCTTTCGATGGGAAAGATAAGGGGAAATCTTCGGCGGTTATGACCGTGGAAATGGGCCATAAAGCGGCCAACACTGCCCCTAGATTTTCAGGAACATGGATCCTTCCGCTGTCCCCCAAAAGCCCAAAAAATATGGTTTGATAAAGGCTTTAACAAACTTGTTTTCAGATTCCCGCATAACACTATCCCATTCATCCCACACGGCTATTGGACGGGTGATGACCCCTACGTTCTCCCAGGTGGTGGGTGCTATAAGGATGCCTTTTCGGATGTTGTCATTATAGCTATAGACAGTGCACCCAGTGATATTCAACCAGCCTTTGATTGGAGGTCTACGCAGAAAAAGATTGCCAGATGGTTTCTTAACGTCCTTCCCAAGTCTAAGGTCACGAAGAAGAGGCTAGAACACACACGAATTAGCCCTGATATTCGGAAAGAACAAAGAAGTTATGGACGAAAGAGACAAAGTACTTCCCTCTTCACTCTGTCCATGGCCCACTCAAGACCCTCCTTATCATCAGAGTGATAATGAGTCCTATTGTGGTGGCCACTACGACACGACAATCACCAATGCAAACTCCAAGCCCTTCATGAGCACCGTGAAATGGCCCAAAGTTCTTACACTCATGGGTTACTGGAATATCCTAGTTCACCAGATATCAGAAACTCCCGAACTCTGTGGGTAAACTCTCAAGATAAATAAACCCTAAGCTAGATATACCCGGAACGGTCTCGGACGGTTTCGAAGTCTAGCCTACCTGTGACACAGCGTGTGTCACAACATCACGAACCTATAGAGCAGTCAGCAGTCCAGTGTTGGCCTAGGAGTCTGTCATAGGGGCCTGCACCGGGACTCCCGGTCAGGGCTGCCTATACAGATTTCAGCACACCACCCCAGCACTGTGGGTGGTGACTGTCTAGGGGGGATTAGTATCGGTCCACTCCGTCCGTCCGTCCGTCCGTCCGTCCACTGTCCGTCCACTGTAAACTCTTCGCGAATATCCAGGCAGGGTTATACGACATGCAATAGGATACACGATCTCGGCGCTAAGTCTCTCTCACGTGTGACAATCGTATACGATTGTCAAGCTTCGACCGTACGGTTAATCATATTCAGATGTGCACGAGTAGTGACAAACTCTTCGCGAATATCCAGGCAGGGTTATACGACATGCAATAGGATACACGATCTCGGCGCTAAGTTCGGCTCTCTCTCACGTGTGACAATCGTATACGATTGTCAAGCTTCGACCGTACGGTTAATCATATTCAATGTGCACGAGTAGTGACAAACTCTTCGCGAATATCCAGGCAGGGTTATACGACATGCAATAGGATACACGATCTCGGCGCTAAGTCTCTCTCACGTGTGACAATCGTATACGATTGTCAAGCTGAAACCGTACGGTTAATCATATTCAGATGTGCACGAGTAGTGACAAACTCTTCGCGAATATCCAGGCAGGGTTATACGACATGCAATAGGATACACGATCTCGGCGGTAAGTCTCTCTCACGTGTGACAATCGTATACGATTGTCAAGCTGAAACCGTACGGTTAATCATATTCGAATGTGGACGAGGGTGCTAATACATGCATTGGTATACAAAATGTTTTGAATAACGTATATGAAAATGCATACACTGTAAAATATATAAGATGCCATCACAGATTTACGTTTGTATTCTAGCTAAGCAACTAGAGATCGAAGTTGTCCGGAATTCCAGGATAATACGACAGTATTTTGCGCACTTCTGAGGATAGCAGCGATGGCTCGTGAAGGTATCCCACACTCGTAATGATCGGAATTTCGAATATCTCGGAGTACAGCCAAAAGAAATGCTTGCATGGAGCAGGTCGGGTCCTCGCCATTTCTCGAAAACACGGACACGAACAACGGTATTCTCGTCCAAACTCCAAGAGGTATTCACGGCCATCGGAATCAGGGTGACAAACTCGGAAGTTATAGACGGTTGCACCACCAGGAACACATTTCCGGATTTGAGTCAGTGCAAGGTTATCGGTCTTAACCATGCTGTGGAGCGCGGTATAGAAATTCGCTATCTTCTTCGTCAAGAAACCCTTGCCACTCGCTTTCACCTTAACACCGTTGCGAAGTCTCTCCTCCACGTCCATCTCCGAATTCTCCGATCTCACCAGATGTCCTCGAGCCTCTTCTGGGGTCACATCCTCATGGGCAACGCAAACACCAAGAGAACAGAGACGAGTCTCCTCACTTTCCAGGATCTTTGTGTCCGGTGCAACAAGAAGTTTGGGTACACGGTTCGCCCCCCCCTCGGGCAGTCCAGGCATCGAAACGTGACAACAATACCATGGGTTTTGAACACATTTCCACGAGCAGAATATAATCCTCCGGATCGGGGGAGTGGTCCTCACTTCGCGAACTTGACCCTTTTTAAGAGTTAAGTTTTTTGCTGGAAAATAATAGGTCAAGCTTCCGGTGTACCCAATAGTCAGCTGCCCTTTCGCGATTGGGATGTCGTGACGAGAACCATTAGACTTCCGTCCATAGCATTTACCGTTAGTGCCTGCCCGCATGACGTGAAGCAGGGAAGGTTGGAAGTCCCCGCCAGCTTCCGGGTAAACGCGAACTAAAGCACGCTCCGGACGTGCCGCCGAGGTAGGTCTTGCCGCCGAGGTAGGTGGTGCCGCCGAGGTAGGTCTTGCCGCAGAGGCAGGTGGCACCGCCGAGGCAGTGCGCGTCTTCTTGGAGGCGACGCCTTCCGAGGGAAGTTCCGCAGGGCGTTTGCGCGAAACCCCCCCATGGTTTACCTTATCTGGACGGTGGGTGTCCGTTGCAGGGATGCCCCTCTGTGGAAGCCATCCTGTCGCGCCAGCACGAACTGTTTGCATTAATTCGCGACCATCTGCAAACTCTGCCTGAGTAAGGACGCCTTTAACCCACTTATCCTCCAATGAACGAATACGACCTTGCACGCACAACAAGTGCTTTGATGAGTTCTGCCGGTTCATCGCCAGGCAAATTTGTCGAATCTGCATAAGGCTATCGAATTCCACCGACTCCAACAAGGTGGAGTAGTATGCCCCCCACGATCTCCACTTCGCGTGCATGCTTTCCGCAAGGCATACAAGCGGTCGTTGGATTTCGGCGGTCATGTCTTCGGTTTGTTCCTTGAATTGCGACAGAATGTGCTGCGCGTGCCGTATTTGGAAAACGAAGTACGCATTCAATTTTGGCTGATTCGACCTGCCACATTTCTCAGCATACCAGGCGAAGATGGCAGTTTCACAGGACACCTTGGCCTCGGGAGTAGAGTAAATCCATCGCTGTAACAGGTCTTTGTGCACGGCATGGAGATCTGATGGAATAAGAGATTCGATCTTATGTAAGTTCTGCCCCCAATGGAACGTGCACTCCAGATTGTTACGGTCATCTTGGTCTGGCCAAACTTTCTTGATTGCTGCCCAGTTAGCACCTGTGCCCCAAATATTAATCAGTTCTTGAAAACCAAGCATATCATGCGTAGGTTTACACGGTGCTGACAATCGTATACGATTGTCAGAACGTTATAAAGTGCAAACTCACACATAGAAAACTATGATTTTTGACTTGCCCTGTATTTCATGCGTAGGTGACAATCGTATACGAATGTCAACGGTTCTGACAATCGTATACGATTGTCAGAACCGTGTAACTTACAAACTCTCCCATTGAAAATTATGATCTTTAACTTACCTGCTGCATCTCCCATGAAGCCGTAGAATAATACTTCCTCACGCGGGTGTTCGGCGGCTACCGTCTTCTTCACCAATGTCCAAAACAGTACCTGTGTTTCGGTACAGTCTTTGGGTACGTTCATGGTGGCAATAGTGAGCAGAGCGTTGGCCTCTATGGAGAACACGTGCGCCCCCATCGTCACCCAATCCCCAGAAACCTTGCGATGTACGAAATCCAAGTGGACGTACGCTGAGCGCAGGTAGTCGTCGCTACTTTTCGGGTGCATGCGACGCACGAGATCGACACCTCCATCCACTCCGACACTGGACATAACGAACGTGTGAGCAAAACTGTCGATGTTCCCCTCGTCCGCGAAAGATTGCAGTAGGCCCTTACCGTGCTTAGCAGCCCATTGGGAAACGGCTTGCATGCCCTCATCCTGTCGACGACCTCGCACGAGATTCTGGTCCACTGCCTTATCAATCACGTTCATTTTCCTCGCGATGTCTGGTAGCTGGCTAGGGTCAAAAGAAGAGTCTTTTGGAAAGACGGTTTCCGCGAGTAAAGTCCTTTTCACCTGGCATACGTTTCGAACTCCACCGGTGTTTAGAACCTCCTCAGCCCTAGTCTTAGCTGCTTTTAGCTCACCCACGCTGGGGTTGTCGGTGGACAACACGGAATGGTTGTGTCCAAGGGAGCTAGTAGACAGCTGGAGGATGTTCCAATCGGAGTCTTCTTGGATGGTTACTTCAAACGGACAATTGCCGGAATGAGTAGGCGCAGCGTTGCAAAGGGCGCACGCCAGATTGCGGTTCTTAAAGGTACCGGTGAATTGGAAACGGTTACGATCACCCGTTGTACGAAACACTACACATGCATCGTTCTCGCAGGATAAAGCCCCACCACATCGAGTAGTTCTAGTAAGACGGCCTCTGATACGCCTTTTGTTCCCAGAACGCATCCAGGTCTGCGGATCGTATTTTAAGAAATCTCTCCAAGGAGAGAAATGTCCAGCACGTGGCTTGTAAACTACCCCCGGAAGGAGAGGTACTGGCAGTTCATCGACAAGCTCGCCAGGCTGACCTGGCGCTACGTCTTGGGACAAATCAACATGCTGAGAAAATCTATCGGAATAGCTGGTCCGGCATAGGCTGTATATTCCGATTTGACCTTGTGCTTGAGCTTTGGTTCTTGTCCAGCGCTGGAGGATTTCATAGATTCATACGGTTCTTTTGGCGGTGGAGGGGATTCGGTTAAGTCAAAAACTAAATTTTCATGCTTTATTTCAGGGCGAGGCGGAGAAGCTGATGCTTGGGAAGATTCGTGTGTGGCTGTTTCAGCATTCACACAACCGGTCTTCACGTCACTAGATCCGGGGGTTGAACTGACACCACCGATCACAAGTACGACAGCTCCGTCAGGGAACACGGTACCGAGTTCGACAGGTTGCACGTCTTCTGCGCTGCGCAGGTGAAGAAGCATCGGGGTGTCGGTAAGGGTTGGAAACAAGGCCTGTAGTAACGGAAGAGATATTGGCACGGTATGCGGGACATCCAAAGCATGATTACCGTATCGCAGGGAAGCTGGCATGGTTTCCTAAGGTACCATGAAAAATGAATTATTTTATGAAAATAATACCCTATATAGGCATGATAAAAATATGAAAAAAATATGAAACACGTTTGACAATCGTATACGATTGTCAAGCAGGTGCACTAGGTCCGACACTGAAAATAATACCCTATATAGGCATGATAAAAATATGAAAAAAATATGAAACACGTTTGACAATCGTATACGATTGTCAAGCTCTGTGGTTAGGTTCGTGTCTCTGACGCACGTTTGCCACTCGCAGACGACTGGGTTATACCCCATTAGTCCCTGGTTAGGGGAGAGGGGGGAGTTAGTGTATATTCCTTAAGTATGAAGAAAAAAATTAATTTTTCTTAAGTATGGGAAAACGTAGGCGTCGACGCGGGCCGACGCGTTACACTCCTTAAGTATGGGCTTAAGTATGGGCGCCCTAATTTGCGAAATCTTAGAATGTTAAGAATGTTTGGTTCACTGTCCGTCCGTCCGTCCGTCCGTCCACAGTGGGATGACAAGTTTGACGACGGACGGACGGACGGACGACTTTCGTGGACCAATACCACATCTCCTGTCTAGGAGAGTCAGATAATGTAAGATAAGTCAGGGCAGGAGCCAGGTTGACAAACCTAACTGCTAATCCAACTGTGCAATTCTGAAACACAAATTGGAAACCCTCTAGCTAGCACAGGTGCAGAAACCTACGGGCATTGTGCACCCGCTAAACAACTGAAAAGCACCGAGCTAGCAAGCCAGAAGATAACTTGTAGATGTCAAAAGCAAAACATAAACCAGAAAAATTGTTGAAGTCACCGGAGTTCCGCACACCACCATGTTGGTGTGCATCCAGAGTGAACAAGAAGTCAATCGACAGCACCAAAGTAGCCAGTGGTGGCCTCACGGAAGTCCATGCCGTAGTAAGATGTGAAAAAGCCAGCACCGTAGTAGTGCTCCACATCAAGAGGACCGGTCTCATGCAAAGCCATACCGTAGTAGTGAGCCATGTCAAAGCCCAAATCTGCCTGAGCAAGGTCCTGAAAGAGGTCAGGGGGCTCAGGCGGCTCAAGCGGTGGCACATTGTCAGCCACAAAGAAACCCTGAGCCGGGATCACCAGATTCAACAAATTCATTCGTGGAGAAAATTGACGGAGTCTCCCAATCGAGATCACCACCAGGCGAAGGCAATCCCGCAGCCGACTGAGCATCGGGCACGGCCGCCACCCCCATGATCGAGATGCAAAGAACGAGGGAAAGGAGGAAAGGAATTCCCCACGGCCCAACCGTGGCAGGAAAGCCCCAGGGCGGCTTCCCACAACCGTAGGTCCTCTGGTTGTCCACGGGTGGTCCGGACACATGATTAGCCGACGGAGGCGAGCCCCGCGGCTTCAGCCTGAAGCTGCCGTCGGCAAAGTCCTCGTAGTCGTCGGTGTCGTAGCCGGTGAGGTCAACCGGCGCGATGGCGGCGTGGTTGACAGTCTGAACGAACCCAGGGAACTCACCCGTCGTGGCAGTCACCCGCGCCGATTGAAGCGGCACGGGCTTCACATCCTCCTCCTGCGAGACAGGTATAGCAGGGGCCGGCACGGCGGATGCCGATGCCGCCGCACCACCTGCCGGAACCTGCTCCTCCGGCATGATCCCCGCTGCCGCGGGGCCGCACACCAGAGCCGATGCATGCGGCTCGAGAACCGCCCGTGGTGGGAAGGATGCGTGGGTGTAGTGCACCTTGCAGTTTGCCGCGGCATGGACCTCCGCGGCGAGATCGTCCAGCCGCTGATGAATGTCGTCACCTGCGGGCTCGTCAGCAGGCTGCTGCGGCTCTACCGTGAAGCCGTAGGCGGACACGTCGATCCCGCCCACCGCACCCGCACAGAGTACCGCAGGCGGCCCGTACGTAGATGCCGCAGTGGCAAAAGCCTCGGCCCCATCATCCGCCGCCTGCTGGAACAGGGCACACATGGCCAATGCACGCACCCCCTCCGCGTCCTCCTCGTCGATGGGAATGCAGAATGCCGCGGCCGAGTGCGGGGGATGCTGACGCCCGCCCAACGGACAGTCGCGGTAGAAGCGGTACAGCTCACCTTTACCCGCTTTCTTGCACCTCCCGCAGAAGGGCTTAGCCTTCTGGTCGTCACGGTCGAATCCGACCGCCGGCACCGGGTGTGTGCCAACACGGAACCCCCGTTGAGCACCGCGCTGCCGCTGCTGCCGCTGCTGCCGCTGCTGCCGCTGCTGCCGCTGCTGCCGCTGCTGCCGCTGCTGCCGCTGCGGCTGTTGCCGCTGCTGTTGCGCCGGTGGCGCGTCCGCCCCGCGCTGCTGCCGCAACAAATCCTGAAGCTCGTTGATCTTGCCGAGGAGAGCGCCATACTCCGAGCTGGAGAGCTGCTCGGAGATGCCGCCCTTGCTTGAGACCGCCCTCGCCGTCTCCGTCTGCGCCCAAGCCTGATAAATCTCTACCACAAGGGAGCGGAGAGATGCCAAGGAGACATGTGCGAGGTCGGCTGCGAGAGGATACCGCACCTTGACCGCGGTGTAAAACACCGGGTCCAGCCTGTTGTACAGGGAGAGCTTTCTGGTCTCCTCGGTGGGCGTCCAGTCCGTAGCTTTGTTATCCCGCACGACCAGACGCTGTTCCCGAGCCAAGATGGGCTGCGGGTCAGCGTTTGCGGGATAACGTAACGCGGCGTGCTCCTTCTGGTGCGACTCACGTAGCGCAGCCGGCACACAGCCCTTGATGATGTCAACAAGAGCTCGCCGTCCATCACGGCCAGACGAAGCGTCGGTGCCAGTCAACCAGACGTAGGCGTTGCTGTGCTTCTCGACAACCAGAGCCAGAACTTCGTAGAGCAAGCCGTTGACCTTGGTCACCACACGAGCCAGAGGGTCGTCGAGGTCAAAGGATGCCAACTCCAGCCCAGCCGAATGAAACTCCGTACGCAGCTGCACCACCAGTGCTGGAACAGTCACACCGCTTGCCTTGTGACTCTTCCTATAGTAGTGTGTATGACTGTCACCCGAACCCGAACCCTAACTGCTTATGCCCGTTATATCGGGTTAACTTATCAACTTTATTACATTCTGAGAAAACTTACCACTGAGTGTATATATCCCGAGCCCTAGGGGTATATCCAACAGGTTTGGCCCCACTCACTCTTTATTCAGACACTGCGGGTTTTAGCCATGTCTGGCTAAACAGCGACGCTTGCGATGGAGTGAGGGGCTCCGCTAGAGGCACGGCGGAGCGGTATGGCCTAGCTGATGCCTGGTTGATTGGTTTGCGGAAGGCTTGTGCACGAGGCGGACTTCATTATCCTCGCTTCGCGTTGGTTGACGTTGGAAATTTTGGTCGGATCCGACACCACTTTCCTTGGCCGCGTCACTACTCTGCATCCACACGCACGTGGGGAGATTTTTGCGCCGCGGCTTTCCCTTGATTTCCTCGACAACCGCATTGTGACTTTTGGCCGCCGCTCCTTCCGCACCTCGTACCATTTACCCTCACTTCCTCTCTACAGTCTCTTTCACCATGGTTGCGACTAGATTGACTTCAAGTATGGCGTCTCGCCGACGCTCTTTAGCTACGATTTTCGACTCCGCTGCTGCCCGTAATTCCGTCACGCCGGCTACGCCGGCAACTACTGGTGTTCCGGCTGCGAACTCCGCTCAAGCTGTTTTCTTGGCGGGTGTTCGCACTCTCACCCGTGAGCGCTTCGACGAGAGCGTGGCGAAGCATGTGATCCGAAAATGTTTCCGTGAGAAGCAGGATCGTTTCACGGGAACGGAGTCCAACGCGCAGGTACTTCTCTCCAAGCTGGTACCTGCTCTCCAGGAGGCTTTCGAGGCGCAGGATCCTTTGTTTGCGCCGATGTTCGACTTGGAGGACTCCGCATTGGCCGTACGTCCCGAGGCCAACAAACTTCTTTTTTCGACGCTCGAGCTCATCGTGTGTCCCGCCTCTCCAGCGGGTGACTGGCTCGAAGCCTCTGCGACGTTGCATCCGCTGGACGGCAAGCGGGCCCTTCTGGAGCTTGCACGACGCCTGCTGGACTCCGGTGCACCCTTCCAAGGGACATCGGACCTCCTTGGCGTCCGCTTGAAGGCCCACGCCGACCCGTCCGAGTCCATCACGGATTTCAACGCGGCCTTGCGGTCCGCCAAGAGGCGCAACACCCTCGACGATGACGAGGTGAAGGAGTTGTTCCTCGCGGCGCTGGATCCTGGGTTCTACGCGCCGGTGGTGTCGAGGCTCTTCACGCACCAGCAGCGGGCGGCCGTGGACCTCCTCACCATTCAGCAATGGGTCCTCGAGTGCTACGCCCGGCACGTCGCAGCCGGCACGCACACTGCTTCGTTCACCCTGTCCGCGGCAGCCGTGGCCACTGACGGCGACACCTCGCAACTGTCCGACCTCACGGCCATCGTCCTCGACGTGAAGCGGCAGCTGAAGGTCCTCACGGACAAGGTCAACGGGCGGGGTTTTACCCCGCGGGCGGACAAGAACAAGATCGGCAACGGGGGAGGCGGCTCCGGTGTTCGTTTTGCGGCAGGTGACCTCCCGACGGGGGGGGGAGCTGGCCACAGTCGCAGGTGAGGAAGCGCGTCGCTTTCCACAAAGGGAGCGGCGACTTCGTTCCTTTCTGCCAAAACTCGACGTGCAGGAAGGACGAGTCGCGACACTGGCACCGTGACTGCCCGAACGGTGGCAAGCATGGAGCTGGGGGGAGCTTCCACAGCTTCTCCCTCGGTGACATCGAGAACGACTTGCTGGCGGAGCAGTTTCAGACGGCCATGGGCGAGCACGACGGCGAGCGGTTCGATGCGCTTTGCCTTCTGGCAGGGGGCAAGCCGGAGATGCTCGACGGCGTTTCGGCGTATTCCTTCGGGGTCGAGCCGGAGAGGGAGGACGGTGCGTTGCAGGAATTCCTGCCCTACTGCCAGCCTGCCACCCACATGGGCGGCTTCACGGTCGGTGGTGTCGAGAGAGGGATCTCAACTGCCGCTTGCACGCATGTCCGGGTGGACCCACCGCCGGCCCCACCGCCGGCGGCAATCGAGCATGTTTACCCGGGCGAGTCGGAGGCGTCCGACACCGGTGACATGATGCCGGTGGACCCCATGCACGCGCACGAGCCCGACCTCTGCTTTGCGGACAAGATCGCACGGATGGGGGGACTCTCGATCACGGCTGCGGGCAAGGACTTCGCGATGCGGTACATGCACGCCGAGTCGGAGACCGACTCTTGCGACGGCGACGTGGACGACTCTGCAGCTAGGTATGACTCTGTTGACGGGAAGGGTGTGGTCCCGCGCCCTACGGCATCTCGTCTGGGATGCGGTGCACCGCCTTGGGGGTTTGCCCGCTCTTCAGCGATTGCGGTGATGCTTTGTGCATTCTTTTGTGTATGCGCCACCGCGGCACCCCTCACAGCTGCCGCCCCTGGCGGGACGTGTGCACCGGACTACACCGGCCTGGAGGTCGGTGGTGCTGCTGAGACAGCCGACCACGAGCCTGCATTCAATTTCGCGGCGCCGGCTGCTATTCCGCCGCATCGGCAAACTCGATATCGGGAGCTGCGACAGGGGTTCCACACTCTCCGGAATGTCCCGCGGCCGCCATGGCTGTATAATCCCGACCCTGACTTTGTTCCGCAATCACCACCTTACCCGCCACCGCCGTACTCGTCGGATGACGAGGAGCAGAGCTCTGGGGACCATGGGGCTGTGCACGACGATCGACAAAATTCAGATTCCTTTTCTGGCTCCACGAATGATTCCAACACGGCTTCGACGACTTCAATTCACGGCACCACGGCTGTGCTGCGGACTGGCACAGCGGTGCCACCGCCAACTAGTGGCTAGAAGGTTAATCATGCCGCTCCTGCACAGTGAGATTGACTGTAGCTGTATGTGCAGAGGGGTCCGATCGCGGACCGATTTCAGTTTTGCAACTCTTAACCGGGAACAGCCCTGCCAGAAAGGACAGGCCTTCCCTTAGAGCTCAGTTTCCACCGCTCTAGATGATGGTGTTTGTTCAGGGGTTTCACCTTCGGCTGGTCAGTCACCACACTAGGTGGTGTGCTGGAACAGTCACACCGCTTGCCTTGTGACTCTTCCTATAGTAGTGTGTATGACTGTCACCCGAACCCGAACCCTAACTGCTTATGCCCGTTATATCGGGTTAACTTATCAACTTTATTACATTATGAGAAAACTTACCACTGAGTGTATATATCCCGAGCCCTAGGGGTATATCCAACAACCAGCTCGGAGAGGAGGCCAGCTTCGTCCGTACCCCTGAAGTGGTGCTTCTTGTCACCAAGGACATCCTCGCGGATACCCTTGGCCCATTGGCGGTGAAGACGCGCCTTGTAGATGTCGTCGACCAGCCTGATCTGCTTCTGCAAGTACTTCCTGGTCGCCACGTCTGCATCCTCGTTGGAAGTCGGAGCGGGGGTCGGAACAGTTGGCGTACGCACCGTCGGACTGTTCCGAACCCCGTCTAATAGCCTCAGTGAGGCGTCGATGTCGCTGTCCCTGTCTAGGGACTTCTTCGCTCGGGTCAACATTCTCATACTCTGAAAAGCCAGAGGGGAGGTGGTACGCAGCCGCGCGGTTGGGTGTGGTAGCGGAAAAATGGTAATGTCCAGCAGCGGAGAGGAGCGAAGAGAGCGGAGCAGCGAGGGGCACTCGAAGATGTCGTCGAAGTCGAAGGTGTCGCGAACACCAGTCCAAAGAACAATAACCAGCAGGGCCAGTGCCGGTGCAAAACTGAATCTGAACATTGCTAGGACTAGTCCGTAGCGAGGCGCGGTCCCCATGGCCGCCACTCCCAGTCGCCTACCGCAAACAATTCATACCATAATTCCTAGTCGCACCCAAACGCGCCCGTGCGCACCACCCCTCCAAGCGGCCGTTTAGCCAATCATGGCCAAATCAGCAAGTGGAATAAAAGCGTGGACCTACTATGGGCCACGACCTACTGGAATATCCTAGTTCACCAGATATCAGAAACTCCCGAACTCTGTGGATAAACTCTCAAGATAAATAAACCCTAACTAAGCTAGATATACCCGGAACGGTCTCGGACGGTTTCGGAGTCTAGCCTACCTGTGACACAACGTGTGTCACAACACGAACCTATAGATCAGTCAACAGTCCAGTGTTGGCCTAGGAGTCTGTCATAGGGGCCTGCACCGGGACTCCCGGTCAGGGCTGCCTATACAGCTTTCAGCATGGGTTACCTCCCCCCTCTTTTTGGTATTGTCGTCCTCAACACGATAGGTGTTCCCCGTGGTAAGATTAAACCACTCCTCAAGAAACTTTCAAGAATCTACAGGCAACACACCAAACACAGGCGAGACGTGTTTAAGTTAAACACAACCACCACCTTAAACACCGACCCACATACAGTTGACATCTCAAGCAATGAAACCATGACAGAAACAGAAGCCGTTCAACAGTCAAATGATTTCCTTCAAACCCTCTTGCAATAATTTGCAAAAGACTTGCAATATAGGATGGGTTGGGAGCTGGGAGTGTAAACTCCCGGCCCCCAACGAGACTCCAAGGG
>LGRX02004666.1:0-24564 GCA_001247695.2 Cymbomonas tetramitiformis | reverse complement strand
TTCTCAACGTCTCCAAAAACCCCCTGAATTCTTCGACTTCCTTCCCCACCATTCCACCCCTCCACTTACCCGGCCATGACTGCTTCTCCATCTTCTAGAGTTTTTTTTGCCTAGCACTTAGCTTTTTCTCTAGATGTCAAGCGGGATGAGCCCCTTTTTGTGGGCGCGCTGTAGCAGAGGGAGTAGCCCCTGGTGTTTTCACTAGCCTGCTTTGCAGGGATACTGCACTCTCAGGACTTTGTCCCCTTTGCTAGCGTAAATGTTTTATTATTATTATTATTATTATTATTATTCATACATCCCGTCCGTACTTGGGACTACCACCTAATCCATACTCTCGTCCCCAGAGTTTAGACGCCCATCAGCTCAATATGCGTTACGAACCCTAAGTAATATTCGCGCTATTTCGGTCCGGAGACTCGGGTTCCAGAGCAACCTAATCCAGGGGGTCTCTGACCTAATCCTATTTGCCAGCCTATTTCGTATTTGTATTCCCAAACTGTTTCAGTACTGTAGCGCATTTGATTTCCAAATGACGGGTGTCCACAGTACACGTGAGATTACATCGACACATTCGCTTCCACTTGCACTTTCCACACGACGCCAGCGGTAGATACCACATACGACAGCATATAGAGAACCTTGTTCGACAAATGCAGAGATTATATCCCAGGAGACACGGCATAGCGTACGTCGACGCGCATCGTCTGAATGAATTTCAGTTTAACTCTGCTGCAATCGACTGCTCGCACACATTGTGTTCTAAGTTGGTCTAAGATCCCAGGGAAGCAGAACTGTGAGCAAAACCCCCACACGCCTTCGATCTTAGAGGCACGCACGTGTGCGTTAGGTGATACGATACGACCGCACTGGTTTGACGCTTTAAAGCGCGCACTTGTGCTGACGAAGCGACGGGCCTGACCATATCCAATCTCAGATTCACGGAGATCTTGTCGTTGCAAACAGCCTTTCTCGATACCTTCGAAGCCCCACAATAGAGATCCCTTTTCCTTCAAATCGATGACTACGTCAGAATACCCAGCTGTCATCGAACTTCCGCGCCACGATTTATTTAGAGGAGTCCTGGTTACTTTTAATTGACCGCTTTCTCTCCAACTCTGCTGTGATGGGACATGGTAGTGCTCTAGCCAAACTTCGGCGATATATTGCCGAAGGGCGCAGCGTTGGGAGGTGCAGGAAGTACCTTAAGAAACATCCTGATATTCCATTAAACTCGCCAGATACTACCGGCCGAACGCTTCTACATCTTGCTGCGAGGTACGTGCCGAGTCGTGCTCTTCTCTTCTTCGCGCACCGTTTTGACATATAGCCTCAATTAACGGAAGTCCTCTAAGATGCATGATTCCTTGGGGTCTTGTAGCGCTGGGACTGTTGAAAACATAAGGTGGCTGCTTCGGCACGGCGCAACGCTAAACATTGCCGACGCGAGGGGCTGTACCCCCGCGCACGTAGCTGCACGAGCTGGAAACCTGGCGGCCGCGCGCACTCTCATAGAGGCGGGGCAGGATCCAGACGCGAAGAACAACGAGGTAATTTGCTCTCGGTAGTGATATGCTGTTCTGATGGCTTCCCTTTCACGTCCACCCGTGGAGGGACAGCAGAGAATATCCTGAATGACGCAAACGCGGCGTGGGATATCCCTGCCCTAATTTCACCTCGGCCGCTTTTGGTAATTCATCAATGGACGGCTCTTACTGAAACGCTTGCGTCCCTGATGCCACCTCCTGAATTTTCGCAGAGCCTGAGCATCCGAGACCTCCTCGAAATCGCCCAAGCTGCAAGAGAGCGGCAGCAGGAGCAGACGGCCAGACCCCGGGTGGGTGACCTTCCACTTGATCCCCTCCCTTCTCTACACTACCTGTCTGTAGCTCGTTTGGAGGCTCCTTGATCTTTTCACACAGCCCCGTCAGGACCTCTCTGGGAAGGCCTTCAGTCCATCATCGCCGTCCTCGGCGCCTTCTTGTTCTTGAGGCCAACGGCGGAGCTCCGGTGATGCGGCGCATACCCTTGTCGCCGTGTCCGTGAGAGTGCGCCCTCTGGATCCTGCCAGGCCCAGGCTCAAACCCAAGAGTGGCAGTCGCGCCTGTTCGACGAGATGAGTGACGACGAGGCCGGCGGTCAGTATTTCTCCGAGTGGGGCGAGGTAACAACCCTAAGCCCTCGAGGGCCCGCGACATGCTTCCTTGCTCCAGCGACTGAACCGCTGCGCACGTGCTCGAAACCCCCTATCTCGACTAGCGCTTATCTGCGCAACACTGCAATTTTGTGCGCGTCTACTATCGATATGAGTTGCAGGGTGGACTATGTAAACCCGCATACCGTTGCTGGTATAAAACGCTTCCTGATTCTTTTGTTCTACCCGGCACGGCTCTCCGCAGGTCGCCGGGATGTTCTCGCCGGTCGCTTTACACCATCCCTGCTTTTGCAAGCTAATCCAGAGCGGCCTGTGCACAAGCGCAGTCAGTCCATAGGCAATACGTAACACGTGTCTTATTCTCAGCTCAAAGAGAGATGCTGTTCCAGCGATATGCATTTTCCGGATTGTTCGTCCAGAAAGTAGATGCTACGCCCTTGAACCAGCTATGTTGCTCACCCTCGGAACTCCCGGCCGTTACTGGCGCAGGAGCCCACACTTGAGCGAGAGATGGAGAACGAGGAGGAGTACAGGTAAATTACTGGCCGTGTCTTCCACGTGGCGTGTCATCCAACGCCGTCCTGGCCGTGTCACTGGTGTGATGTGCCACGCTTTGTTCTCCTTGACATGTCGTGTGTGTGGTATGCCATGGTGTGCCTGGCTGAATCATGCATGTGGTGTGTCACGTCACGTGATCCTGGTGCATGGCGTGTTATGTGACGTGAGCCTGCCCATGTCACGTGTGTGCTGCGTTATGTGTGTGGTCAGGCATGCAACATGTGCTTGGGCATGTCATGCGTGTGGTATTCCTGAGACGTGGAAAGGCCTTGCGGTGTGTGTGGTGTGTCTTGCGACGCCAACCTCGCCGATGCACGCGCGTGGCGCACCACAATGTCAGCGATCTGCTCGGCAGTGTCGTTTGCCTGGAATGCTAGGCAACGTGCCTGAGTCATCTGCACGGCACCGATGTGTGCCTGATCGTATCATCTGCCTTGTAGCTGATTTCTAGAGATGCTGCTGTGAGCATTGTCGCCATACAGCTGCCTATCTACGCGCATCCTTGCTAGTGCTGAAGCGGTTGCCCGGGCTGCAGGTCGCGCCTCGTGCGGGAGTTGCATGAGAAGCGCCGTGCGCGTGCGGACGAGGCGGCCAGGTGAGCCCTCCCGGGGGTTGGGGATGACACGCGTCTCTGGCGCCTGTGGACCTGCGCCAGGAACCCACGCTCGGCACCTACGGCAAGGTGGATGCTTCCTGGGCAGTTGGGCGAAGGGTCGGTTGACTGATGCAGGCGGCCGGGACCCCGGGGGGGGAAATCCAGGGAGAAGGCGCAGAGAGCAGAGAGGGAGGGGACCCACCGCGCGCCTCGAGGCCCTGCTCGGCCATCCCAGGCGGAGGCCGAGGCTGCACGGCAGGCACGCCCCCAGGGCGTTTCCCGCCCCATGAAGTGGTTGAAGTTGCCGCAATCCTTAAATATGGCCATGCTGGGGCGGTTCGGTGAGCCACTGCCATGCTCGGGCGGTTCGGTGAGCCACGGCCATGCTGGGGCGGGTCGGTGAGCCACTGCCATGCTGGGCGGTTCGGTGAGCCACGGCCATGCTGGGGCTGGGTTCGGGTGAGCCACCATGCTGGGGCGGTTGGTGAGCCACGGCCATGCTGGGGCGGTTCGGTGAGCCACTGCCATGCTGGGGCGGGCGGTGAGCCACGGCCATGCTGGGGCGGTTCGGTGAGCCACTGCCATGCTGGGGCGGTTTCGGTGAGCCACTGCCATCAGCGCAGCGCGCAGCGCGCATAGGATACAAAATGTAGCTCTCTCATCGCCATTGTTTCTCGCTTAGCCGACATCCATAGCCCGCCACAGCATCGGATGGTGGACTTGAGGGCTTCCCCAGCGTGCCCACGACTCGGCGCCATGTTTCAGCCCTTGCTCGATGAGTCCCCACCATCTCGCAGGTCGCCTCTGGCCATACTGAGAATGAGCTGGAAATTGTGCGGCATCATTGCATACTCCCATCAAGCGTGATGCCATTCTAGAGGCATGCCGGCGGAGGGGGTTGGAGATACGCCTCGTGGGGAGGCCATCTCGTCGTCTACTCGAGATGAAAGCGTCTGACATCTCCGGGCATCACAGTCCACGTGGGCTCTTTGCTGACCGAGACGGCAGTAGCACAGGTTTTGCCTGATGGACAGACTTGTCGGTGGGAGACGCCCTCCAGCAGCGCCGACTGATGGGCAGAAGGGTGGACCACCTCAGGCACGGGAGGAGGAGGCTGCGCGGGTCTTGAGGGAAGAGGAGGAGAAGGACCGGTAAATTCTCGCCTGTCATCTCCCCTGGCCAGCCATGCTCTGACAGCTTCACACGTCACTCAGGTGTAAACCCCGCTGTCATTCTGTCATTCTGTGGGGGTCAAATTCACAACGGTAACGCGATGCCGGGTTCCAGTTGGCTGGAGATGACGTGGCTTGGCTGCCAGGTGAAAATGTTTGTCCATTGCATTGGCTCCACGTGCCCTGTGATGGCGTCAGCCGAGGGCGGTGTTGTGTGGGCGCCAGCCAATGGAGGCAGCGTGTGCTGAACGGCGGCACATTGCAGGAGCGCAAGCTGCAGTACACCGCCAAATGGTAGATACATTTAAACCCGTCTCCTGCACGCCGCCGCTCCCCAACGGCCCAACGTGCTGATCCAGGGCACAACCTCGCCTGCATTTCCCCTGACTGGGGTCGCTTTGTAGCGCATTAGGGACCGCGTAGCGCATTAGGGCCCGCGTAGCGCATTAGGGCCCTTGCCATTTTATGACGTGGGGGTCAATGCATCAATCAAGTGCAGCTAATTTTGATCGCCTCTCGAATTTATAAGATCGGCGCACGGGGATGCGGCCGCGCATGCAGCCCCGCGTGCACGCACAAAACTCAAAGGCCGTTGTTTGTGCGTTACTCGAGGAGAGGTTGTGAGAAGAAGCCGGAATAGTTGCGCCGAGGGGCGCGGCCTCGCCGGTCTCCAGTGAATAGGAAGTGGCAAAGCGGCTGCTTCTGCCACGTGATGATATCTGCATTGCCCCGGCTTGCCCAATCACGTATTGCGTTTGGAAAATGATGATCAGTGGTCAAGACATGTCAATTTTGTGATCATGCACCTGCGTTTGAACGGGTGGATGTTTCGCGTCACCTGCCTTTGATTTGATTGGCTATCAATCATTTCACTGCAGTAGTCTGTTTTAATGTCGATGCGCTTTATGTTTGTATCCATGGCCTTTGTGATGGGACTACTCCTCTCCGGCATCGCGGAGTGGCAAAAAGGCCAAAGGGCCGTTTGCCCCTTGCACGTGGCAGACTTTCGCAGGAAACCAACCACTACGTTGACGATGATATGCCTGCCCAGGCCATTGTCGTTCGGCGTTGCGATGTTAAGACTTTTTGGGGGAGCAGCTCCGATATTCGTGTGCCCTCTATTGGTTTCAACCCACTTTGCATTTGAACGCGCCGGAGAATTGCTGCATTCGATAGGGATATTCCGGCTGTGGTCTCTCCTCGCGGTTGGCTGCCAGCTTGCTCAAATAACGCATTTGTTGCACAGTATCCATGCGCAATTATGGCGGACTGGGTCTTTTGGGGGACTCGCATGGCTACACCAGGGCGGCCTTAGAGGCTTCATCGGATGGTGCCATCACCTACAATGATGTACCATGGATCGCCTCGGAAGAAGCTTCCAGTGATGACCTCTCACAGGTGAGCTGAGCTGGCGCGCTCCCAGTGCTAGTCGTGAGCTGGCGCGCTCCCAGTGCTAGCGGCTGAGCTGGCGAATTCTCAATGCCAGTGGCTGAGCTGGGCTCCCTCATTGCTAGCGGCTGATCTAAAGCTCTTGTTGAGGATGCTGTTTCTTTTGTCTCCCATGTGACATGTGTGACTGGCTACTGATGGTGGTGCCTGCGCACCCGTGAACTGATTGCCAGCCTACCAATCGGCCTATAGCGAGATCTGGGAGTGACTCGCCATGCGCAGGTGGTCCTTGTTGGTGTCGGCAAGGAGGACACTAAGAAGGCGCTCCGAGCGGAAGTGCTGCGCTGGTAAGCACCCGCCCTCCTTCTGCAAACCGCAAATTGGTGATGATCAGTGCGCGCTGTACCCTTCATGCACGCCGACTGCCACGGGGAAACCCATCCTGTCGCGTCAATGCCCACGGCTAGTGGCAGCGCAGTACCTCGTCAAATTCCCTTTACGCCGCTTCATCACACTTCGGCATGCCCCACCTCAATGAATGGCAAGCTCCTCTGACACTGCCAAATCAGTGTAATGGCAACCACTGCCAAATCAGTGTAATGGCAACCACTGCCAAATGAGTAGAAAGGCTTTCTCGAATATCAGTGTGCACGATTATGGCTCCGTTATAGTTGGCAGAGACCAGACAGCCATTGGTATCACCCATTGTATTCAGATAAGATCAGCTGGGGTGAGCATTGCGGTGCATATGAGGATAATATGGTTTGCAATGTGTCATGCAGGCATCCTGACAAGTTCTTGCAGAAGCTTGGTAGCCGCCTGCCAGAATCTGAGCGTGAGCGCATTCTCCAGCGTGTGAACCAAGTCTCATCGATGTTGCATGATCTTTACAGAAAAATATAAATGTGATGCACACACACACACACACATTGGACGGGCCATATTTGGATCTCGATTTCCATGGAGTACCTGGGAATGCGGATAAATGTCCCGTAATGCATTTGTGCTGAATCCCTTGATGCCCGGCATACGCACGAGTGCAGCCATATAAAATTTATGAGCCAGCCTGGTGGCCAGGGCACTGGTTGTCAAGGAAGTCGGCACAAGGATAAGCGCGCCCATGCACACTTTCCGTCCAAATTGCACTGACACATTGGTGATACGCTCTCTAACCCTTTTTTTTTTATGCATATTTGGAAAGGATACTTCGGGGTGTGGGGTGTACAACCTTGGGCATGTATACACATGTATGGTGGTGATTTATGATTGAAGGAGATATGTGTAGCATTCTGAGTCGAAGAACCATTTCAACCAAGCTGCAATGTGTAATGAGGTGGAGTGATGGCACGATGATGTTCAACTAAAAAACGGGTATGGATCGGGATAAGGGATATCCAATCTTTTGTGTTGTTCATCTTTAACAAGATCTCTGCAACGTGATTACTATACATTGGGTGCATTGGCCCATAACCGGAATTTATGTCACCACACCGAACTTTGATGCACACTACATACACATGCCGGCACGGACGATCGGTTCTAGAGGATTCACGTACACTATATATCCATCGTTATATTATCCTGCTGTTTTGCAGCTATATTTATTCTTTGAGCAGTTCCCCGCCCAGCGACGCATATGGCCAAATAGCCCAATGGTAAAACCCCCAGACCCCCCCATAGTAAACTTACTGATGAAGCTGCTGCATCACGTTGCCCAGCTGGGATATTCATATATCGAAAATTAAAAATCAACCCTGGCTTACCATATCGTACTTACTGCGTGTGCCAAACTCAGAGGCATCCGATAGTAGACACGGACCGCGACTTAATATGCGACACTTTGCCCGGCGTGAACGGGGCATACAAGGCTACAATGGCAATTCACGACAGCGAAAACACACGAAACGTTTTATAGTGATTGAATATCGAACACTTACGACACAGTATATTTATCGTATCATATCCGTACTGAGATAAATGTAAACACACTCGCACTTGCGCAAAGAATGCCGTTGTGCGTCAGCACATGATGATGCCATACATTGATGCGTACCTATAGTATATTATGCAAGCGATCTCTTAACTGTTGCACTGCCGCATATTTTATATTACCAGTATGCTATACACAACTCTTGCGAAGCTCGCTTTGCTTATAATATCACCGATTGTCCTGGACAGCACTTTGGATGCTGTCGGTTCGCTTACACACAAATAAATGCCATCAGGTTGATAAAGTGGCTTTAAATACCGGTAGCGTATTGCTTTTCAAACCTTACGCACTTGTCAAACAAACGTACATACATATTATATCACTCTAAACCGCGCACACGTCTTGTCAAACAGTAGGTGTATATATAGTATTCACTCTGGCTTACCACCACGCATTGTGCGATATGTGCCAAGCAACAGAGGCATCCAACAGTAGGTGTATGTGCGCGCGGATATGTACTCGTGTACAGAAGGAGAGCCGAATTGAGTGTGCATTGGTGACACAAACAAATGACAAATTATCACCGTTGTGTTTTATTTAATTACACTCTGGCTTACTTCGAAGTGACTGGCATGCACCAAGCAACACAGGCATCCGATATTACACGGACCGCGACTTACATGTACACCGGGCGATATACCACCGCTGTGTTGCATGTCACATCGTCCAACGTGTACATTTTGTAGTGTATGTATCGGATCCAACGTGTATGTCGTTTCCTTAACGAGCATAGTACTATCACAATCGCCCGCAGCAATTGATGCGTCAGCGAAAGCAAGGTAACAGATTTTTTTACACGTATGTTATTACATCGCGCGTGCGTATTCGTTTATTCAACCATATGGGGGTCATCATTTGTCATGTCCCCGATATCATTAACAAAAAACCATCATACAGTATTTTGATGGTAACCAATCGGCATTCGGGTACATTGTACCTCATCGCCGTAGGTTTAGGGTACCGTTATTTTAATTACACTCTGGCTTACTACAAAGCGACTGGCATGCACCAAGCAACAGAGACATTAGATATTACACGGACCGTTATGTAATCATCGTGATATGCCCTTATCTCAGTTATTTTTAATTGTGTGCCATCATGCATCAGGATTTAACGACTGATCACCTATGAAGTATGGTTTCAATCACATTATTGTTAAAAGATGGATTTAGTATAATGTCACATTCGCTTTAACACGCTGCCTGTGGTGTCGGTACCGTGCACGCACGTTTCCACCGACGCAGTCGTGCAAGTCGCAATGCTTCACTTTCATGCTGCAAGTGCATTGTATATTGCTTTTTATTGGCGGCGTTATTGGCCTGTGATGCCCACTGGATATTGCACAACGTGTAGTGCAAATATGTATTCTCCCTATCGACCACCCACATGTGGTTCATGGACGAATTTGTGTTTCCCGGCTTCGGGCCGAGCACCTTATGTATGGCGACGTCAAAAACAGCAAAACTAATTGTCATATATCGAAAAATAAGCTGTCTCGTCATCACGCAATAGACATTACTTAATAACCCTCATCGACTACTGTGCAAATGTTGCAAACAGATCTTTAAAGCCAATCACAATTTTCTCGTGACTCCAAGCCGACAAATAAATTGAAATGAATAAATGATTTATATTCAGCAAGCGCCACGCGCCGATTTTTTTCATCATTGCCGTCGATTTTATTATTTGAGATATTGTAGTCGTTTCGATCGAAAGGGGAAAACACATTAAACATATGATTGTATACAGCGTCGCACATCATTACCAAACATATTCACCAGGCGGTCATATCTCATCTAGTATCTCTATGAGACACCATGCATCATCACGATCAGCATCACATTAAAGATGCCAACGGAATGTACGCATACGTATGTATGCATATTCACACTGAGCAGTTGATAAAGATAATTATGACGATTCATTATTCGGTTATAGCATGTCCATGGATCACAATAGGCCCATATTGCGACGACCCAACCACAAATGAAGTTATAGCAAAAAACCCCGCAAGTATTAGTTATCATGGGTGGGTCAATTGTGTATGCATCATGTGCCCTGCTGTGGCCTAGCGCGGATACAAACGCATGGTGAACTATATGAATACCGTGTACCCACATTTTAGCCTTGCGTTGCACCTAGCCTTTAATCAAGACACATCCTTCGACATACCCATACGCATCACTTCCTTCACTGCGTTTTGAGTCTCTCAAGCTACTGCGCATTGCTGCACTTCGCGTCGATGTTCCCCAATCAGATTCTCCCCGGAATCAACGTCACAGAGGCTTAAAATACTAGCGCTGACATTGGTGCCATATTGGCATGAGTACGCATCAGGCTTGATTGCTTGCACCATTTTCAAGGGATTTCGTTTAATTACAAGTGTATGCAGGCCAACGTTGTGGATCTATACTACTGTATCTAATAGGTGATCAATCAGCTATTCATGAAGGGAGCAATGCCCGTGCCAAAAATGCGATGCAGTAACGAAACTGGAACTGTGTGAGTGATAGGCAGTGAAGAAAGCGTGGGGCTGCCCCCGGTTTCCACTGCGGTCTGATGCGCATGCTCCTTGTCCGCCCCATGCACGACGTGCAGAAACACCCCTACCTCATCGGGGTGCCGCTCCACCGCGCCCTGCCTGTGCAACACCATCTCGAAAAACAGCTCCAGCACATCTGCCCAAACATGCCGACATATTGGACCCACACAATAAGTTATATTTGGCACACTGGAAGCGCCTCAACATTGCCAGTCGCAACACAGCGCAGAAGAATTGGGACGCTGTCACAGCCACCCCTGGTCATGAGCAGAAGCTGGCTTGAAGCGGGAAGTCGAGGGCTCGTGCCTACGCGCGTGTTGGCCTGGGCTTTGTTATCCAAGACTTCGAAAGTGCTTCTGTGCAGCGACATTGTTGACACGTATGGCGCCCAGTCTGCAACCTCGCACGGAGACACCAGCCGCATCAGTGCTCGGCACCAAAGGTGCATCAGCTCAGAGTGATTACGCCACGCACGCCTCGCAGCGGCCAATGGCCAGCAACCACAAACCATGAGAAAATGTCAACACAAACGACGGTGGTGAGGCATACTCCACGGGACGAGGCTTTGATGAAGAAAGAGATGCTGGCGGTGGGGGATACTCATCAGGCATTTTCGAGCAAGCTGAAGTGGCGCCATGCCTCCAAATTATGAGCAGCACGTTGGCCACACTCTTTGGATTCTTAATTAGATGGGGATTGAGGCATGCAGAGCTCCGACCAGGTCTATCCACCGCGGTTTCGCCAGTATCCTGCTCGAGGCACGTTCCAGGGTGCCCGGTGCGCCTGCCGGTCAGCAGGTTTGGAAGATAGGCTGAGGCGCTGGTGTTCACATAACCTGCCTCTATGTGCTTCCTCCCAGCACCCGTGTGTAACACGTACCTGTCTCGTCCCCCCAAAGCCTCAGCCCCGAGCCCCAGCCACAATCGCCCTCTGTGTCGTCCCCTAACAGGAGGGCAGCGGAAGGGGGGACTCCCGCAGGAGCCAGACAGTGACGCATCGCACGCCTGACAGCAGTGCTCCGCACAGCCGCAGTGAATCTTGAAGAGACGGCGCGCTCGGAGAAGCTTGAGGGATAAAAATGCCCAAGGGGATTGCGTGAGGATCCAGCAGGGCGTGGAGTGGGGGACACCTGATTCAAGTGGGTTTGAATTGACGGACAATGGGCGTGAGTTAGTTGCCCCTAGCGGGGGCTCAACTTCCACTAATTACACAATACTAGGGGTCGCTAGATTCAACCGGGGCGAACGCCGAAGGGGTGCTTGGTGGCCGGTCGCTCGGTATAACTTGGGAACGATGGATTCGACTTGAGCTAAATCTTTATGTTGCTCGACAGCCCATCATTGAAACGGCCCGCATGCATCGCTGGCGCCTATATGAAATGGTGCCAGTCCGTGCCAGCAGTTGCAACACATGCGCGCAGGGAGCGCTCAGGAGGCCGCACGCTCCATCCAATGACATCTCTCTTTGCAGGGACGAACAACATCCAGAAGCAGGATCCATGTTTACACTTACATGCTGCGATATCCAGACACCGGAGCCAGTGAGGACGCAGAGAGGGGAGGTCAAGGGGGAGGCTACCAGGATGAGAGGTAGGCCAGAGGGGCACGCGACTCCGTCTGAGCCTGCACCATGGCCGCCAGGTACGAAGGTGCGTAGTAAGAGGAAGCCTCCAATGGAGCGATCAGATCGCAGCCCTTGAGCAGGGGCTCCGCCCGGGGCAGCCGCCTGATTGGTCCCCACAAGTCCTTCTCATGCCCATTGCCTTTCTGTCGGACTAACTTCCGAGCATGTGCGCATATATGTTTGGGTTGGCGCCTATTTCCTCCGTGAGCAGAGTAGCTCCCTAAATTATCAGGTGTTCCATAGGGCTGTCCCAAGGGGCTGTGAATGATAAAATGAATTGCCGCAGAGCGCACCACAGAGACGCTGGCCAGTGGGCGCCTTGGTGGAAGTAGTGCACTGCTGGATCGGCGAGCCCCTGCGCGCCACCGCTAGCCCTCAGGGTGCGCGTGCGGGCCGTGCCATGTCCGCCGGCCCGATCATACCAGCCGGGTGCCACCACCTCACGCTGCCTGCAGGGGCGCAAATGGGGCCATATGAGACATAACAGCCGGGTGCCACCACCTCACGCTGCCTGCAGGGGCGCAAATGGGGCCATATGCGACACAACAGCCGGGTGCCACCACCTCACGCGGCCTGCAGGGGCGCAAATGGGGCCATATGCACATAACAGGGTGCCACCACCTCCACGCCTGCCTGCAGGGGCGCAAATGGGGCCACATGCGACATAACAGCCGGTGCCACCACCACGCCGCCTGCAGGGGCAAATGGGGCCATATGCGACATGCAGCCGGTGCCACCACCTCACGCCTGCAGGGTGCAAATGGGGCCATATGCGACATAACAGCCGGCACCTCACGCTGACTGCAGGGCGCAAATGGGGGCCATATGCGACATAACAGCCGGGTGCCACCACCTCACGCTGCCCGCAGGGGCGCAAATGGGGCCATATGCGACATAACAGCCGGGAGCCACCACCTCACGCTGCCTGCAGGGGCGCAAATGGGACCACATGAGACATAAACGGGGCCATGCGATTCGAATGATGCTCGCGCTTCTCACAATGCTCAAAGGGTGCTCAGGCCGAATGCTTTTGGCTGGCACGAGGGGCAGCAGCATCACGGGGATCATGGCGTGTCAGCCCACCGTGATGACCCTGGAGGGCGAGCTGCTTATGTCCAGCACGAGCAGCTGCCGGTTTGCATATTGCTGCTGGGCATACTGCGTGTACCTGCATTAAGACGCCTGCAGGGCTCACCACTGCCGACTCGGATGGTCATGCGGCTTTTGCTCAGGGGGAGGGCGGTGTTTGCAACAGAAAGCCGTCTACAAAAGCGCCGAGGGTGCGGCAACCCCTCTAGCCGGCCGATGATAGTAAAGAGGCCGAGGCCAAAACTACTTTGAGGCGCAGACGGCAAAATGGACTCCATGTATATTGGCAGCTATTTACGGTCGCATGATAGCGATACACGTGGCAACAGCAGCGCAGCGGGGAACACAAACGGGCTCTAACCAACGGTGGTGGTGAGAGCTCGCGGCTGTGATAAGCGTTGTCACACACACTAAGGGACCTGCGCAATTATCCCCCGCATCCAAAAAAAGCTAATGAGGAAATGGACACCGCGATCATAAGAGCCGAAAGATGTTGCAGATAATTATGAGCAGGATACCCCCCACAAATATAGGTAAAGCAGTGCAATTAATACAAATGGTTGACGGTAAGTGTGTGCGGCCGCCGATTGCCGCATGCCACAAGGTCAGGAGTGGCACGCGGCACCCATTGGCGCCCGGTGTTGCGGAGTGCACACTGTGGCACGACTTTTGACTGCGCCGCGATACGGCCGAATCACCAGCAGCTTCGATACGTGCCGTGGATGTGAACCTGTCTTGTGACCCGGTAAGTGTGTGCGGCCGCCGATTGCCGCATGCCACAAGGTCAGGAGTGGCACGCGGCACCCATTGGCGCCCGGTGTTGCGGAGTGCACTCTCTGGCACGACTTTTGACTGCGCCGTGATACGGCCGAATCATCCGCAGCTTCGATACGTGCCGTGGATGTGAACCTGTCTTGTGACCCGGTAAGGGTGTGCGGCCGCCGATTGCCGCATGCCACAAGGTCAGGAGTGGCACGCGGCACCCATTGGCGCCCGGTGTTGCGGAGTGCACGCTCTGGCACAACTTTTGACTGTGCCGTGATACGGCCGAATCACCCGCAGCTTCGATACGTGCCGTGGATGTGAACCTGTCTTGTGACCCGGTATGTGTGTGCGGCCGCCGATTGCCGCATGCCACAAGGTCAGGAGTGGCACGCGGCACCCATTGGCGCCCGGTGTTGCGGAGTGCACGCTCTGGCACGACTTTTGACTGCGCCGCGATACGGTCAAATCACCCGCAGCTTCGATACGTGCCGTGGATGTGAACCTGTCTTGTGACCCGGTAAGTGTGTGCGGCCGCCGATTGCCGCATGCCACAAGGTCAGGAGTGGCACGCGGCACCCATTGGCGCCCGGTGTTGCGGAGTGCACGCTCTGGCACGACTTTTGACTGCGCCGTGATACGGTCGAATCACCCGCAGCTTCGATACGTGCCGTGGATGTGAACCTGTCTTGTGACCCGGTAAATATGTGCGGCCGCCGATTGCCGCATGCCACAAGGTCAGGAGTGGCACGCGGCACCCATTGGCGCCCGGTGTTGCGGAGTGCACGCTCTGGCACGACTTTTGACTGCGCCGCGATACGGCCAAATCACCCGCAGCTTCGATACGTGCCGTGGATGTGAACCTGTCTTGTGACCCGGTAAGTGTGTGCGGCCGCCGATTGCCGCATGCCACAAGGTCAGGAGTGGCACGCGGCACCCATTGGCGCCCGGTGTTGCGGAGTGCACGCTCTGGCACGACTTTTGACTGCGCCGTGATACGGTCGAATCACCCGCAGCTTCGATACGTGCCGTGGATGTGAACCTGTCTTGTGACCCGGTAAGTGTGTGCGGCCGCCGATTGCCGCATGCCACAAGGTCAGGAGTGGCACGCGGCACCCATTGGCGCCCGGTGTTGCGGAGTGCACGCTCTGGCACGACTTTTGACTGCGCCGCGATACGGCCGAATCACCCGCAGCTTCGATACGTGCCGTGGATGTGAACCTGTCTTGTGACCCGGTAAGTGTGTGCGGCCGCCGATTGCCGCATGCCACAAGGTCAGGAGTGGCACGCGGCACCCATTGGCGCCCGGTGTTGCGGAGTGCACGCTCTGGCACGACTTTTGACTGCGCCGCGATACGGCCGAAATCACTCGCAGCTTCGACACGTGCCGTGGATATCCTCAGCAGTGATGAAGATGAAGTGACCTATTATTTGACTGATATACCTCGAATTGTTACAGGATGTTCATTCATATGGTTTTATGGCTGTGAGTTCCGGCTTAGCTTAGGAGGAAGCTCGTCTCACCCGGGAGGTCCGCCTCGTGATGGGCCCTTGTTGCCACTGCCCGCGTCAGCGAGGGCAGCGGTGCGCCCACCAGAAGGCGCCAGGCGCGTTGAACTGCCACCACCAACGCCCTTGCGACTGCCATCTTCGACCCCGGCATCTTCTGAAGGGCCTGCGGAGCGCTCCATCCCAGAAGTGCTCCAAGCGCCGTCAGCATGCTACGGGCCACGATCCCAAGCCTGTGAGCAGGAGGCCTTCAGCGGGGCCTGCACCAGACCCGGAGGACGGCCTGCGTGGTGCGGGAGGCCGGCGCACCTCGAAGTGCGCCGAGGGCTCCGCGGAAGTGCACGCCACCCAGCCCGAGGGGCACCCGCCGGCCGGATCGACCAGCACCGCGCTGCACTCACAGGTTGGCAGTGGCGAAAGCTGTCCACGTGGCGAGGCTGCCTCTGCCTCTGGGAGATGGGAGAGCATCTCCAGCGGCCCTTGCAGCGTGCCCAGGGGGGTGTCGTGTGCACGGAGGGAATGCCGCTGGTTAGCACGCCCGACTTGGAATGCCGGCTCCGCCCGCACCACGAGCGACCCGGACTTCCCGATGGTATACGCTGCGCTCCCCGCCGCCGCCTTTCCCTCCGACTTCGTGCTCGCAACGACCGCCGCGAGCAGCTCCGCGCAGCGCACATACAGGCTGTCCGGCACGATCGCCACGTGGGTGAGATTCGGGGCGTTCACAGCAAGCCACGACACCACGTGTAGGGCTTTGACCCCGGCGGCATTCCAACGCCGTTCTGCAAGGCCGGGCACAACCTGCGGTGGGGGCCCCCGCGCGGCGGCTCAGAAGGGCAGCGCACTGCACAGGGCCTCGGACAGGGCTTCGATGAGGTGCGAAGGGGGTCGAGGTGCGCGAGCGGTTACGTGCTCTCCGTGGTACCCAGAAGGCGGCCTTGCGACCTCCTGAAGATCTACTGAACAACAACCCTGCTTGGGAGTGACGCGCCCCGAACCTGTTGCGCGTTGTAGTTCAACAACCGTGTTCACGGAGCCGATAGTGCTCCACGGCGTAGAACGACGTCAAATTCGGATTCCTAACTGCCAGGTATGGCGGGCTGGGCGCAGGAAACCGGAGCGAAAGCCGAGGAGCCGAACTCAGAGCGAATTCAGTGCCAAAGTCGTGCTTCACGTGAGGACATCCCCCGAAGGACAGGAAGGTGCAGAGGACCCCCGAGGCGGCTACAGGGGGTGCCTACGGGGCCCCGCGGATATGCTGGCGCGCACCACGATATCCTTGTGCTGAGCAATCTCCCGGGATAGGGAAGCCCGGCTCTGCTCGTCAAGCAGCCCACCAACGACGAAAAAAGGTTGCACAGCACCACCTCCGCCAAAAGTGCTGCGCGCAGCTGCCTGCCAGGTCTTGCGGATGAGCGCTCTCTCAGCGCCTCCAGGCTCATCTGGCCGCAGGGTCCCCACATTCTCACATTGTAAGAAGTTCTCTATGAAGCGATAATTGTAAGAAGAAGTTCTCTCTGCAGCGTTGAACCCTGGCGTGGATGCCCAGTGCAATATAAGAGGATTGTGGGTCGCAGATATCAGCAGCTAAACTTCAAAGATTTCCACAGAGTATCAGCAAGCGCACACAACAACTCAGGCGTAAGGCACGCCGACAGAAATCAGCTCGACAATCGTGCCGAAGGCTTCACATTGCTTCTGGAATAAAATGCACCCGAGGCATAGCACCCCTCGAACAAAGAACGTACTAAAGCACGATCGAAAGTCCCTGCAGTCACGAAGCCGAGACGCGTACAACGTTATCAGGGTTTTAAATTTGTTGGTAGGTCCAAGAAGCCTTTCAATAGGTATTCGGATGTGCTCCCTCTCTTAGCACGCCTCCGCGGCGGTAGTTAAGAGGGCTTAGCATTCGGGGACAGCAGGGATGAATGTACACGCACGCGCACGTGCGCGAACGCCTCAGGGGTGGCCGTAAAGAGTGCTCAGCGGCCAGGGGCGGCAGGGGTGAATGGATACGCACGCACGCGCACGCGCACACATATACACTTTGGAATCAGAATAGCAGGTGAAGGGGTCATTGCACCGTTGCTGACCTCGGCGCCCCTCTGCTCATGAATGTGAGACAATATTGCCTCACGCCGATTCAGAGTCCCATAAAATGCCGAGTGCCCACTGAGCATTAGTCGCCATAAGGAAGCTTTCGGGAACTACCTGCAGGGGAGCTAAGAACTGCGATAGCAACTAGGGGATCCGCAAGGATGGAGTATGCGAATTGCAGGACGAATACCTGCACACCAACATATGAAGTGCTATCAATAAAGAACGCACGTGAAATATATACAAAAAACAAACGGTAAGCCAAAGTGAATTGCGGAAAGCTCAAACTCAATACTCGTATCTTACGAAAGGGTTCAAAGTATGCGGATCAACCACGCACGCACCAGCTGAAGGCACAGGACGGCACTGGAAACCATTCCGTGGAAAGCCCCTAGGTTTTCAGCTGAGTTTTCAGAACGTATTGCAGTGAAACCTTGACTGCAAAACTCATACTCTCGCTTGTCAATAGTAACCTCGGAACACGAGTAAAAGGCTAGCACCAAGATCGTGCCGAATCCCACGCTTACGAGACCCAGCTACAATATTCTCCTCGCGACAGTCGAATGGGCCGTCAATCTATTCAGAAGTGCGACACGTGATGTTGAAGAGGACGCTCTAAAAAGCATCGTACACTTTGTCAGAGGTTCTTGGCACGAGGTGCAACCATATCCACAATTCATATTTCTTGATTCTATTTATCATTTCGTCTTAATTTTTGTGCCTCGTTTGCCCGCAACACCAACAAGCAACATCGAATCAACAGTCGAACGTCACGATAGCAGCGGCGTGCTTCTTGCTGGTCAGCTGGCGATCGGATGGCGCTGGCGCTGGCGATGGCGTGTGGTCGGGGTGGACGACGAAAAAAGAAAAAGACGGAAATATACTTTTGTATCTTAGAAAAGAAATGCTTTTGCCCCCTCTGCCACCCCAGCGCCGCGCGCGCGGTCCCGTGATACCTTTTAAAAATATTGAATCGATTGTTCGGGGTCCCACATTTCTCATTTGACATGAGGCGCACCTACCTCCGTGCGATGGAGGTATGGTGGTATCGCTATCGTATGCTCAATGCTATCCGTGACACAGTATCCCTACTGTATGCTTTTAAATGCTATCCCCCATCGCATGTCTTCACCCTCGAATCTCGTCTAATAATCTGATGACATGAGGGTTTAGCAATAAAGAAAACCGCTAAAGTTCAGCTTTGCAACAAAAAATCATTACGCGTTCAATCGTTGCATGAGATTGACATTTTGTACACAGATTAGGTGGAATCGTATTGCTCAGAAATCTTCATGCGTATTCGATTAGTTCCAAGAATATCATCTGTGCAAAATTAGTGCGCCTAACTGAAAGGGTGGTGTTTGTATTTCATTTTCTTTGGCTTAAAATACAAGTTCGCGACCATGTCGGTGACGGTCGAAATAAAATTATCCAAGTAAAGATAACCCTGCCCGGTGCTTGTACGTTGTCGCTATACCTTCAATATATTTTTCTCACACGAAATAGTTAATATCCACAGGGCCGATCGGGTGTACCATGCTGGAGAAAAGCTCGCAGGAACCGTTGTCATTACTTCGAAGAACGGCTCCCTGCAGGTGCTTTTTCAAACGTGTACCTCGCAACCGCGCCTTTTCTTGGCAGGATGAGCTACGCTCTTACGTGATTTGACTATGCGATATTCCTCAATCGAACGATTGTCCGTCCAAGCCTCCTTCTGCTTCGCAGTAATCTTTTTCATATGTCTCTCTTGTTTCTCTCGTCTGTTTACTTGCTTCAGTCCTAGTGCGCACTTGATATTCCTTCCGTTCTTTGTTGCTAAATGTTTCGGTTTGGTCTCAGCATCAAGGAATTCGTCTTCAAGCTCAAGGATGTGTGCAAATGCGCCCTAGCGAAAAGGTAGGGGGGCAAATAGCTTTTAGGGTTTGGGTTTGCAATCTCCATAATCAGGATCCAACGATGTAGCAAGCCCGTTTGTTTTTAAATACGCAGCACATGAGAATGTCTCACAATCCTTCTTAAACCGGTGTTTTCATCACCACACCCTGCCCTCTTAGGCTGCCGTCCCTTATAGTCTCTGCGTCGAATCACCTCACTTCCTAGTGCTTGCAAGTGAGGTTACCCTTACAAGTGCTACCATGAGCTTCCCACCTAAAAGTGCCGGATTATTTCAAACCCGGTTTTTGCCTGCAGCTGTCGGATCCCTGTTTATAGAGAGCGCGCACTTGAAAACCGTTCACGTTTATGTGAGCACCTCATCCTATGCGAAGAACAGTCCATACACAACAACGGTTTGCGCATATTTTGAGATCCACCTTTGCTTCAGAGTTTAGTGCTTGTCATAGCAAACTTTTAGAAACTTACTGTTCTGACGGTAACACTGCCCTTCCCCCTTCACCTTACGGCCGCTTATTACGACGACGATATTCTCACTCTTACCCTCCTCTTCCGCGAGCCAACCGTCTTTCGACAAAGAATGAGCCCGTTCCTTCCATACGAGGTCGCTGTCCAGCAGGAGCAAATGCGGGGATCATGTTATGAAAACCATGTTTCTTTTCCTGTGGTATTCGTCGCAATCCTCTAACATATTTTGACAGCTCGTGAATATTCCTTTCGCAGGCGGTGGGCATGTTTGAGTCACTGTTCAGCAACATCAAACCTATTCCCCTCTTGTCCGAAGGCTTCGATGTACGTTATCCCAAAGCGAATTAGACCCTAAGGCCCAGGTGTAGTTGATATCGGACTCCATACTTCTGCGTGCTCATTTCCTTTGCAACCCGTGTGGAGAAAACAGGTGCCCTTGTATCTTCGTTTGCTAAGAGAAACTCGTTTCTATGTGTCTTAGCTTCTCCGCAATGCTTGAGATCACTCTCAATACCAGCTTGTAAACATCTAATAATTGCTACCACCATGTTTTAAAGATATGGACGCGGAGTAACATTGAGAGCCGTTGTTGAGAAGTACTTTTAAGAAGTATTGTCGAGAAACTTTGTTGAGGTTAGCCCAGTTGTGAACATCCCAAGCGATAAAGCATTCTTTCCCTTCAATCAGACGACCTCAAAATCACCAAGTGTCTCGACGCGAACGCATGTGCGGGGTGCAGATCGCACCGGCAGGGAAGCTGCCGGAGGGGAAGTCAGAATTGCCGTTCGCACTTCCCTTGCGCACCGCCGGCCCGAACACTCTCCCATTCTACGAGACCTACCACGGCGTGAACATCAATATCCAGGTCCGCGCCCTCAAAAGCGTTTCGCCTATAAGAGTTGCGGAGGCTCACCTGCCAAACCTTGGGCAAGAGTGAACCCAAGCGCTTAGATCTCGAGCTTGTTGTCCAACCTTGAACTTGTTGCAGTGACTCTTGCAAAGGAGTTGTTTACCTAAGTTAGCCCGACCTCGACTGCGATTGCCCCAAGGAAACAAGGCGTATCTGTAGCAATCCGAGTTTCCAAACTCGACATATGTTGCCGTGTAGGTGAATATGTTTGCACACATCCTTGTGCAGATTTCTTTAAAGCCAGTCTCGCAGCTACCAAACTGCCTCGGACAGCTATACGGCTTGCGCTATGTACCCACGTCGAGTGGCATAGGCTTCAGCACACACTTTCGGACGTTCATCTCGATTCACCGGATTCTATGCGAACATTGCCTCTATGCCCCAACTAAAGCTACCGCCGTACCCCACTCGGAGGATCAAATCACTGCTCGCAATATTTGTAGTTGTCCGACGTTCTTTTATCACCATCGCTTGAAGTACCAGCCACGGGCACCTTTAGTCCGCCCGTGAGGTTCCAGCTCGCCAAGATTCACTTATACAAGGGAGATTCTTGGCGGTGCCCTTGCCAGGCACGCGGGAGACATGTGAGGGAAAGACAGCCCCAGTCGTGTCAAGTCTCGCTGTGCCCCCCCCATGATGTGTCGTTGCCATGACTAATATCATATTGGTGTCGGTGTCGTTCGTATCTTGACACAGGCGGCCCTCCGCCCTGTTCCTGAATGCTTCTCACATCCACTGGGATGGTGGCGGGCTGGCTTTTGTCAGCGGGCCTCAAGCCATTTAATGTGTGTCCGCTTATCCTTGAGCCGACTTCGCTGGAACCATGTAGCCAGAGAATTTTGGCTGCAATGTGTTTGTGTGTGTGCGTGCAGCTCATTCTTGAACCGATTCTTTTGGCACCAATTACCCATAGGGTAATAAATAAGCCTAAACTAAATAAGGGCTGAGAAAAATATACCAGATTGCCTCCTTCTGACCTTGCTCGCCCGCCCCCGAAGTGCGCTTGTAGCCCCCTATCCCCCACACCAACTCTATGGAACTGAAGCCCTTGCGCTGAACATCCCGTGAGTAAGTTGCGGTCTTGAGTAACGCGCTCCACATTTGCACTGTAAAGGGTCGTTGCTGCCGGGATGGGCCTCCGGGCTTTGAGGGGCCAGGCAGGTGTCAATTCCACCCGCGACCCCTCAACCCACACCTCGCTCAACACCCTCCCCACCAGCTCCCCCCGTGTCAACATCCTCCTCAAGGAAGCTGTGTCGCCCGCCTGCTCGCCCCCATCAAATTGGCCACCTCTTCCTCAGCCAAGGCCATCGCTTGCTCTGGCGAAGCCCGCCGTACTCCTGAGTCCAGACCCCGCGCTCTTGGCCCGTTGATGACAGGCCATCCCATTCTAGAGGATATCCTGAACCCTCAAGTGTTGAGACGAGGCCGCTTGGCTGGGCCTGCTTGAGCCCACGGATACTTCTGCAGACCAAGCCTCCGCGGTTCCCAGTTTCTGACCCTCCGCCGCCCAAACATTCTCTGCTTCTTGCCGCACATCCTCCATACTCTCCAACAGCCATGATGCCATCCTCTCTGCCTCGCCTGCCCCACCAGAAGCCTGCCCGGACTATCCATGTCGCATTCCCCCAGACGCTTGCGTTCCGCCACCATGCACATCCTGCCCGGCCTGAGTAGCGTAGTCCGTCTCCTCGATCGCGTCCTCAGGTGAGACTTACACGCCTAGGCTTATCCGAATTCTGCTTAGCTCTCCTTGGTCATCGGTGTATTAACAAGGAAGGGCGGTAGATTGGCTCCGGTGACAGTCAACCCGAAGGCACATGTTTGTTATCAGGTACCTTGTGTGTGTTAGCTCCCCATTGCTCCCGCCCTTTCTTCCCGCACGTTACCCCTCCCTGCCCACCAGTCTCTCCCTCGGCTCTCTCCCCTTGACCTAGATGGTACCTCCGACAGGCATTCCCCATGCGGCCCGTGCGAGTGTGCACAACAAGTCCCCCGGGGCGGGTAGATTCCATCTGTCGATCAGTGCAGTTGAAAACCCCGTGGTACTTTTCTGGCGAGCACCCCCTCTTGAAGCATGGAGCAGACTAGTTTGCTTGTATTGTATGGCGAGGCAGGGTGGGGTGACGGCTACTCTCTGCGTTCTCCCCTGTTCCTTGCGGGGAGCGCCTCGGCGCCCGCTTGTGGTTGCTGCTTCCAAGAATCTTCCAGTGTCTCTCCAATGGTTTGCATTCATCGACCAACGGGTTCCATCCATCGAGTGTGAGCCACTGGGGGTCATGCCAGCAAGGCCCGCTTACTCTGCTACCCGGGGTCCGACACGCGATAAACGCAATATCGCATGCTGGGCAATGATCGGCACATACTATCATCCATGCTGCTTTGCATTCGTTTGAGATGTCTCGGAAGTAGATGGTATCTCATCACGGCCCCGCCCGAGGGGCGTGTGTACTGTCAGCTGACAGACACCCGGATTGGGACCAGAGCTTGCCCCCTTCACACCCACACCAAGCATCTACTGTTCCCGAGCCCTTGCATGAGAGCAAAGTCGAGTCCACACCCAAGGTATCAGGTACAAGCGTAAAGTCTGGCTTATTGGCCCAGAGACTCAAGTTTTGCTTAGCTCTCCTTGGTCGTCAGCGTTATGCGAGTACCGCACGGGTAGACTCGGTAGCCTATTGCCGTTGTGACAATTGTTCTTAAGCAAGGAAGGGCGGCATCAGGGTCCCGACGACAGTCAACCTATGTCACGAGTCTGTATCCAGGTATCTTGCGCGTGTGGTAACTTTCCTTTGCTCTCTTCCGTTCTTCCGGCACCCACCCCCTCTCCTCCCACCCCTCTCTCCCCTGGTTCTCTCCCCTTTCCCTGAATGATGCTTCCGATGATAAGTTCCCCGTGCGTTGATATATTCGGTCCAGAATTTTGGACAATGGCACCGTGTCAGCATACAACACTGTGATTGGCGGTTTGATGTTAAGTAAGTTAGTAAGTATATTTCCTCGGTTCGTCCTTATAAAGAGCAGGGGTTATATATATATATTTATTTATTTGTATTCCCTTATGTGGTGTGTTCCTTTAGATCCCGTCACTGAGCATGCCTCACCCGAAGTGGACGTGCATGCGGGCGAAGCCGGGGTCTCCCTGCAGGCGGTCCCTGCGCCGCACCGGCGCGGAGAGTGAGTAAAGAGTTTACAAAGGTGCACCTCGGCGGAGTGTGGGACGCAGTATGGGGTGAGTGTGGAAGTGCAACGCACGGTGTTGCGAGGCGGTGCCGTCAACACGGGGCTTATGGAGTTTGTCATTGAGGAGGCAAAGCCGTTGCCGGGCGTCATCCCTGCCCCTGTCCCGTTCAACTTCTCTGTGTGCAAGGAGAACCCGGTGCGTGCCTCTTGGTCAAACCTCACAGCTTCTCTCGCATTTAGTCTGAAGGAATAAAAGTCGTCTCCTTGCTTTGATTTATTTTGAGAAAAATTGCCTTGATCCGTGCTTTACTGTTTTGTATTGGAGGCAGACACCTTGTACCTTAAGCGTCACGGGTGCTGAATTTGCAAATGTATGGATGTGTCCACATTTAGAATGTTCTTCGACTCTCTAAGCAACTTGTGAGTGATAAACCCTACCTCAAGACAAATAATCACTGAGCAAGGAGGCGTGAGCACATACCGTCCGATGGTTGATCACCACCCTCCACGAACCACCTGAACGCTTATCGCCGCCCTACCGGTGCCCGCTTGATGGCACATTCTTACCCTGCATGCTCTGCGCGATGCCTCATTGCCACCCCACACACGGCCGCCCGATGCCTCATCGC